>VDFB02093566.1:7670-24854 GCA_007258455.2 Sequoia sempervirens
TTTATTATGTTTTAGTTATTTGATAAACCCTAGAAAGTGTGAAAGTGTGTTACAACACTTCACAAAACTTTGGAAAGGTACTATTAAAATCCATTGGTTCACAAGGGCCCAAGACTTAATGTGAATGTGTCATCCACATTGCAACACTAAATCAAAGCAACATTAAGACAAATCACAAGGAGGGCCCAAAAAAGCTAGAAAAAGTAGATGGGTTAATTTTTCAATGACTCCATATATTCCCCTATTACACAGATGCATAATGTGAATTATAATTATGTGAAGCATAATTAAAGAGGTGGTGAGTGAATATACAAGGAGATGATTATAAATTCAGTGTTACTAAGGGAGAGTTGCATCTCATAATGTGTTCCAATATCACAAGATCATAAGAAGTGTTTACCAGTGTCTATAGACAAGTCAAAAGTGTCTAAGATATATTTGATTGCAATGAAAGGTCCATAATCTTTATCTGTGTAATTTATTAGGACTGGTGTTCTACCTATTGTAATGATCTGTATTGGAGATTGGTGTCTCTAGTAGGTTGGTAACCTACAAATATAATAGGGGATTCATGTCTTTGGTAGGTTGGTGCCTACTTATTATAAAATTCTCTTTTTATATTCTAGCTTTGTGAGGCTAGATTTTGATAGTAGATCCAAACAACTATTCTCACAATGGTTTTTCCATCTTGGGTTTCCATGTATATATGATGTTCAATTGTGTGAATGTGTGATCATTTCTTGTTTAGTGGTAGTTAAGATTTGGTTATATGATTTGATACATGCATTTAAGAGTTTTAAATTGATTTGATCTACTGATTCACCACTCGTCTTAGTAGATTATGTTCCTTTTAGGGTGGGTCACATGATTTATTTTTTTATATGCAAAATTAAGGAACATTTTTTTGGAGTTTAAATTTTCATAAGAAAAAAATAAATAAATATAGACTTGTAGTTGGAGATTGGGGGCAAGGGGGAGAAGGAGGTGCATGTCGCCATACCTCCCACACCCCACCAAGAGGGGCTTGTAGATTGTGCCAATGGCGTGAGGCCTGAAGGGAGTTGTAGCATGTACGTCTAGGTATCTTGTAGTACCATTGCATAAAGGCCTACATAGGTATAAGCCTATAGAGGTCTTTTAAAAAAATTGACTTGAAAATAAATTTTACAACATAAAAACCCCAAGTTTTTATTGAAATATTAATTATAATTTTTTGTACTTGTAGATTTATTTTTTATTTTTTTAAAATCATACCATGTAGGGGTTGGGCTATACAACCTAACTAGAAATTTTTATTTTTCTTCAAAGGGAATCTTTCTCCAAAATTGATGATTTGATAGTCGATCTATAGGTTCTTGGGAATTTTGAGCACGATGACATGGTTGAATTTTACCTAACTTCAAACCCTTGTAAATATTGCCTCCAATATTCAATTGGGATATAACAAAAGACAAATCTTATTTTCTCAAGAATTTTAGACATAATAGGGAGCTCAAATCTAATCCAACAAGCTCCATAAATACACCTATAATACAAAGAAAAAAGAGGAACCCCACAAAATTTGGTACTTTTATCACACCTTTCTAATTCTCTAGATCATCTAAGGATGCAAGAGAAGAGCATTCTCAATGCTTCAAGAAAATACAAGCTTTGCATCCAAGATATCCTAAAATACAAACCAAAGGAACTCAACCAACCCTAATACCATGTAATATTGAGCTATGGAGATAACCACCCAAGATCTAGAGGCCTATTGGAAATAAAAAATATACTCAAAAGATCAAGATGTAGTAGATGATATAGATGAAGGTAAGTAATTTTTCTTCTTTTATAAGTGGTTTTTTAGATCATCATTCTATTTTGCATAACATTGATGCTTAATATGAGTTGAATATGTACATTAAGTATATTTTTATCACTCCTTAGATGATTTCCCTTTTTAAGAGGAAGAGGACTCAAAATTATCCATGAATTTTATTCCTTTTCTTGCTTATAGATATTGGAATCCTTGTGTTTGTGCTTCTTGTATTTCCTATTTAAATCCTTTTTATTGTTGGTGTCTTGTATTACAATAAGACCTTGTGGTTTGTAAGAATTCAATATTCTCATATGTACCAACTTTTTTGTTCCATTGTGAGTGATGTAGAAAAATCATCAAGTGTAGGAATATGAAGTCTAGTACCAAATACCATAGAAGGTAGAAAAAAATCAAATAATCAAGGCCAAGCTTAGTAAGGATGGAAATAATCAATAGGGATTCATGTTTCTCATTACCACAAGAGACTTTATTTTGGTGAAGAAATCTTGGATATCAATCAAAATCTACAAGATTCAAACCAATAAGTTTATTTTCTAAGAAAAAACCTTTAAATGTATCATTCTTCTAAAACAAGGATATATCAATTACTTCGATATCTTATTAGGTGTGGTACAAGGCTCATTGTGAAATAAGAGATTAAGAAACTTAGACATCTAGGATATTTTCCCAAATATTTTATGAAATATATTATACAAAGTTTCTCATCTTTTTATACAATCCTTATTTTCTTTAAATTATCTTCCTTTTTTTCACCAAGAATAGTTGTATGGAGTGAGTGTAGTTATGTGGTTTTGGATCCATAATTTTTATTTGAAAATATATATTTTTTAAAAACAAGTAGAAATATAACCCTCACAAAGCAATAAAATTACCTCTTGTTCCAAAAATTGACCTTCACGTTGCAAATATTTTAAGAAAATGGCCAAAAGAGAAAAACTTAGATTTGATAAAACTAATAGGTAACTAGTAAATATTTTAGAAAAAATATCTAATATTTGTAGAGGGATGAACCAACTTTCCAAAACCACAAGAATTACAAGAAATAGATATCTAAGTCACAATTTATGACCCTTAAAGTGAAAACAACTAGGTATGAGTTTAATGGCCAATAAAATTCACCAAAAGTAGCATCTACAAAAAAAAAATAGAAACATTAATGGATAAGGATTAGAGCTATCTTTCACTAAAAAAAAATAACAAAAAATTAAGGTTATATGCACAAGCTATAGTTGGTTTTTGAAAAGTGCTCTAGTCTAACCAATAAGGAGAGTTGGGGAGCTAAAATATTTGGAGCATGGTCCTCTATGAGATTAGTCACAACTAACTATGGGCTAGAGCTAGTTGTTGGTCTATGGATTTCAATTGGATTTATGGCTAGGGTTTTGGCGTTCAACTATTAATAAAGATAAATGAAAGCTAGGGGAGAAATGGTGGCAACTAGGAAGGAAGTAGGCAATAGATGGGTGGCTAGCAATTGTTGCTGAAAAAATAGATGGTTGTTATTAAATGGCAGTAGCTAGATATCTAATGATGTTAATTTTCCATGAAAATATATCAATCATTTAAAAAAAAAAACTTGTCATTGAATTAAAAATTGCCCTAAAAATTGTGTAATACTACCAAAATTGATGTAGGGAGCCAATTTTTTTTTGTATATACCAATGCACAGATGGAGTATGAAAATGTAAAAATAGTATGGATGAATAAACATGAATAAATATTATGTAGTTGTATATATATTTTTACCTTAAATTTTTTTCCTTCAAAAAATGAAATCACCCAAAATTTCCTAACTCAGATTTTTGATAATTTAACATTTGACCATAGAGATTTTTTTTTCTATTTTAGATGCAATGGGATGATATATTTTATCCCAATATGCACCATTTTTTCTCCCAAAACTAGATCTCTCAAAAAATAAATAAGAATTTATAAATTTGGTGCTCTAATATCATGTTGTAGTTGTTACCTACAACCAAAACATTTATCATAATACAGAGAACAAGCAATAGATCTTTCTATGCATCTTGAGAATTGTATTCACATGATAATCTCCTCAATGAATGATTACAATCATAATGATGAATCCTTGTGAAAAGGAAAAAGTAACCTAAATGAAACCCTAGGTGAGGATTAAATTAAGATGATGACATGTATTATCATTTTATCATATGATATATAAAAGGAACATGACCTAATAATAATAAAAACTTCCTAAATTTAGTTTAAGTGCAATAAATTAAAATAGAACCTAATAATTAATTAACGATTAATCAAATATTATTTGATTGCATGTTTACTCTAATTAATTATAATGTATTTTTTAAGTGCATGTTCTTCTATCAAGATTAAGAACTTCTATAAGAAGATGGAACTTTTGATATGTTCTCATATATTAATTATTGAGAGAACTCAAAAATTGATTAGTGTACATGCAAGTCACAAATAAAAAATATATACTTTACTTGATTGACTTTGACATTCTATTATTATTATATTTGTTTTAGTTCATTAGTTATTGCTCGTGAATTTCACATTATCTACTTACAAATATCATATAATTTAAAGCATACAATATATTTTTGGAACTGTACGTTCTCCTAACAAGGACATGTTTGTTATAAAAAATGGAAAGAGATTTTTACATGTTTTTATTTTAATTAATAAAATAAATATATTTTACTTACTTGATTTTGATATTTTATTACTATTATATTTATTTTAGGTTATTAGTTATTGTCATGAATTTTGCATTGTCTTCTTACAAACATCTTATAATTTAAAACATAAAATATATTTTGCAATTGTATGTTCTTCTACAAACAACATATTTTCTATTAAAAAACAAAAAATAGATTTGACATGGTTTTCTATATTAATTGTCCAAATAATTCATAACATTGAATAGTTTAGATAAGTCACAAATAAAATACATATATTTTACTAGACTTTGATGAGATTTTATTACTATTATATCTATTCTAGGTCATTAGTCATTCTAGTGAATTTAATATTGTATGTTTAGAAATATTTCATATGGTAAAACATAAAATACAATTTTGAATTGCATATTCTTCTATATTAATTGTGTTCAAAGAACTCAAACATTGACTTAGTTTAGATAAGTCACAAATTAAATAAATTTATTTTACATATTTGATTTTGACATTTTATTACCATTATATTTATTGTAAATATTTTTCTATATTAATTGTTCAAAGAACCCAAACATTGACTTAATTTCTAGATAAGTCAAAATTAAATAAATACATTTTATTTATTTGACTTTGACATTTTATTATTACTATATCTATTCTAGATCATTAATCATTATTCATGAATTTTATTTTATCTACTACCAATATTTATAATTTATGCTAAGGTGTATCCTATTTGAAGAAGACAAAGCCACTTTTGACCTGATCAATGGTTGGTATCAATCTCTAACCATGAAACTAATCTCACCTTCTATCATTTTAAAAGTTTAAAAAGTTTAAAAAGCTAAAAGTTAAAAGTTTAAATTTTTTAAAAGTTAAAAGTTTAAAAGTTTAAAAGTTTTTTTTTATATTGATTTTATTTATATTAATAATTTTTTAACATATTGATTTTATTTATATCATTAATAATTTTTTAAATTATTATATGAAATGTGGATTATATTTTAATTATAAATAATTTAATTATACCTATTATTATATATTATATTTTAAAATAAAACTATTAATTACATAAAATGATTAAAATAGTTTTATATATTACAAAATAGATCAAAATTTATCTTAATTGACTTTCCACACTTCTTTGGCATACCCATTGCACAACACTAAGGTGCAACTCCATATTTTAAAGTATTTAATACATTTTTTAAGTGTTTGCTCTTCTTCCAAGAACATACTTGTATAAAACGAAAAATAATTTATTTATTTTTATCTTATTATAAAAAAATCAAATGTTGACTAACTTAAATAAGTAAGAGATAAAATAAATATAGTTTACATAATTGATTTGACATTTTATTACTATTATATCTCTTTCATTACTCATTATGTAAACTTTAAAATATATTTCTGAAGTACATGTTTATCTACCAAAAACACTATTAATATAATAATTAGAAAAAGAAAAGAACACTAGACATGCTTTTCTATATTAATTATTTAAAAATTCAAATATTGACTAATTTATAAAATAAAAATAAATATATTTTATTCACTTAACTTTAGTGTTTTATTATTATATTCATATTTATTTTAAATCATTATCATTCTCATAGATTTTAGATTATTATATTTATTAGTTCCTACCATAGGAAGAAAACTTATGCATCCATTCAATACAATTTTTTTGTTTGACATTGACAGTTCCACCAATGAAAATCTAGAATTTAAAAGTTGACCACCAATTCTATGAAGTCTACATTAAATTCTCTATTTTTCAAATAATAATAATATGCTTTATCTTTTTTCCTATTGGTTGGTTTTGTGCAATAGTCAGTGCAAAAATCAAGAATTTTATTTTTAATGCATTATATTCTTTTGACTACAAAAACACTATTTATTATGGTTTCTGAAAGGTTATTAAATCAACGAAATGTTGTTTTGTAGGTTATAATAAAGTGTACAGTAGGATACAATAAAGTTGACATGGTTGTTTTACTATTGGCATTAAATATTATGGAGACATCTTTGAAATTGACTGTAAAGAATAAACGTCACAGTAAGATTGATCTACTCATATTAAATATATTAGTTACATTTTCAAGACATTTTTTCCATACGTGCCAATTTTGTCAATGGTGAGTAAATAAATGAATGTACAAGCATTTATTTTAGCATTGAGTGGGAGACAAAAAGAGAGTAAGTGCATTAAAAATTTGCATCGGAAAACACATGGAGGCCAGAAAATCTTTGACTATGTATAAAAATCTACCAAAATCTTATCTCATATTCATTGAATGATGGAACGAAATAAATATTACAGTTTCTATCAAACAATAATTGAAGAGTACAATTTGGAAAGGCTGGACGACATTCTTCAAACACTGAATCTGTCATTTTGAAAGAATTGAAGAGCACTCTGAAAGCACTAAAGAGCACTGAAGAACATTCTAAAAGCACTGAAGAGCACCGAAGAACATTCTCAAAGCACTGAAAGCACTGAAGAACATTCTGACAGTACCAGGTCTAATCTTCTTCATTCTCAAAGCTCTGAAAAGCATTGGTCTAATCTTATGTGTTTTGCATGTGATTCCTTGTCTACAATTTTATGGTGTCTTCTTTCTTTAACATCAAAACTATTTAAACTAGAAAATAAAAGTTTAGATTCTGAAATGAATAAGAAAGCAAGGTGACATTTTCTTATGCATTTTGCAATTTAAACATATATTTTATTTTTTTGCAGAGAATCAGAAGCAAATTACTGGTTACGGTGAAAGAGAAAATATATAACAATAACAATTCCAACAAACTATAGGACATATCAGGTAAGAATGTATCAAATATTATTTTATTTGTCTTTCTATGTAACTTGTTCTAATTATCTTACTCGTCATAATTTACATCTTCGGCAGTTGATAGGAGTTGTTACACTTGAAAGATGTCCAAACATAGGACAGATGTATTATAAATGAGGTATCTATGACTTTTAGACTAACACTATGTCCACCTTCTTATACATCTGTTGTTTTTCAAATGTTGGAAATGAACTTTGTTAGATGACTGTTGTTTTTCAACTATTGAAAATGAACTTTGTTAGATGACTGTTCATGCCAGGAGCTTCTGGATTATAGACAATAACTTCTAGATTGTACTCAAGAACTAGGGCCTGGGCAATCAACTGTTGCTAATATCTTCATTGGTAAGAGTTCATTCCTTTGTCTATACTAATAGTTTAAGTTTGTATTCTGTCTTATTTTCTTTCATTTCTTATGTTAGATGTTTACTAATGCAAGAATTTTCATGCAACTTTTCAGGCTTACAAGTTTGGAGGAGTAGTTAAGATTCAGGGAGTTGAAGGCATACAAAGGCATACAATATATAGATTATAAGTGTGTGCTCTTTCGATAAATAGGTTAGTGTCCAAGACTTTGGATTTATATTTAAAGAAGAGTTTCTATCATTTCTTTTTTCCTTTACAAAAGTATTCAAGTGGTGCTAGTTATCTTGTTTTGCAAAGATGCTTCGTCAAAAATTACTTTTAGTGACGGTCATTCTCTTCTTCCTATACATAACTTGATAACCAATTAAGCTGTAGTTTTTAGCTCAATTACTGAATGCTCAAAATTATTTTAGTTGCGTTTAAACTTGAAAAGAGTAGAGGCCTAGAAAAGTGCAGTATTTAGTCGACATGTATATGTAGTTTTAGTTTTCTACTAATAATTTTGGGTGAGTTGTTTGAAATTTTAAGTTACGAGATATACTATAGGTCATAGAAACTTATTTCTACGCAAGGCTCTATTTGTTGTTAGAAATTGTGTCACAGTTATTAGTCTTTAGATGGAGTTCCATGCAAAATTTTATTTCATAAGGAACTAATAAAATTGAACAAATATAAAGAGAAGAGGCCTAGAAAAGTGCAATATTTAGTCATGTATCTATAGTTTTAGTTTTCTACCGATAATTTTGGGTGAGTTGTTTGAAATTTTAAGTTATGAGATATACTATAGGTCATAGAAACTTATTTTTACGCAAGGATTTGTTTGCTATTAGAGATTGTGTCATAGTTATTAGTCTTTAGATGGAGTGCCATGCAAAATTTTATTTCATAAGGAACTAATAAAATTGAACAAATATTTCTTGCATTCATCAAGGAACAAGGAAAAAAGTAGGAAACTTATACTTAGGCCTATTTGTCACCATACAATGGAAGAAGGGAACCTTGCTTGGAGTCTACCATAGTGTCAATGCTTTATTTCTTCAGTCTGGTGGTTGAATATAAATGCAATAGCTTAGCTATATATGCATGCATTGCTACTTCTGTTAAAGGTGTCATCAAAGTCCTTTACACTTGAATGCATTGTTGTTGGGCTAGACCATATTTTAAGTCCTCTTTAATCTCTTCCTAGGCCATTAACTTGCTAAATCACAAATTTTTGCCTCTAATTTACTGGCCAATCAACTGGGCGATCAACTACAAGTCTGGGTGCAAGCACGTGTGAATTAGCACTACCATTGTGTCCCTAAGAAAGTGAGTCCTACAAAGGCAACCTGGGAAATTTAACAGTGTCACACCCTTAATGTGGTTGTCATTAGGAGAGCTATACAGACGACCCTGCATGCAAATTAGCACTGTCATTGTTCCCTATCACGATGCATCAGAGATAAAGCGACTGATAATCTAAGTTCTAAAAGTGTCATATCTTCCCCCAATAAATCATTGCAAATCCTCAAAATTGACAGCAAGCTTTAAGCCCATTGCATTTATAATGTAACCTAGGCCTACTGTTACCTTATAATTATGTAACCTAAATAGCTTTCACTCCTTTTTTCAAAGAATACAAAGACTTCAACAATAAAAAATAAAACTAACAGAGGGCATGTTAAACAATTCATAGTTCTACATTGCACTGCCCTCTAAGCGCTACAATGGATGATATAGAGAATGAAGGGGGCACAAAAAATTCTTACCGGGGCGTCAAGAATTGTGAACCTTGACTTTTTCAATTTCAAAATGGGCTCTACCAACCTCCACAAAGAAACCCCTTCTAGCCCAACTCAAATATGCCAGTTTACCTTTGCACGCTATTCCTCATTTGTATCCATAATAAATACCATATACCTGAAAAATCCTAGTGCAATAATAGTGCCAATGTTAACGGTACTCCCAAAAGATTTAAATTACATGACCCATCTTTCTTGATAATGTCCCTTAAAACACACAAAACCCATAAATATAAAAACAATTTACCATACTGCTTAAAATCTCAACTATAGTTACTGCACAATTTATACCAACAAACAATTCATTTTGATTCTCAAGCTCTAAGGTTGATGAACACTAATCAGGCTTCAATCAGCTTATATAGAGATGACAGAGGCATCTTCTTAAACACTAATGAGGCTTCAATCGGCTTATATAGTGTCCCTTAAAACACACAAAACCCATAAATATAAAAACAATTTACCATACTGCTTAAAATCTCAACTGTAGTTACTACACAATTTATACCAACAAACAATTCCTTTTGATTCTCAAGCTCTAAGGTTGATGAACACTAATCAGGCTTCAATCAGCTTATATAGAGATGACAAATGCATCTTCTTAAACACTAATCAGGCTTCAATCGGCTTATATAGAGATGACAAAGGCATCTTCTTAAACACGAAGAACCTTTCATAGTTAAAATTCGAAGCTAACCACCTTGGCAGATTTGACTGGTTATTGAATTCATTGAACCCTAATTATGATACTAGGAAAGCCCATAGAATATGCATTCATGGCTTCAATGCCCTTCCTTTTCCTGCCACTTTCTCCACCCAGGTGGTTCTTTATGAGTTCATCCATCAAACTCTCATTGTAGCATGCAACCTTGGGATGTTGCCTCATTGTCCTTAAAGGCTTTGTAGCTACCATTGCACTCAAAATTTATGAGATCTGACACCTCAAGAAGGCATTCGTAGGTCACGTTATGTATAGTAGATGACTTCATCACAGTAAAGCCAATTTCTTGAGAAAAATAATCACAAGCTAAAAAAATTAATTTTAAATAAGGGTCAAAATCCTTTCAACACCACTGTGAAAATTGTGTTCAAATGCCCAATAATTTAGCAATACTTTTCCTCTAAAAAATGTGTTAATATTTTCATCTGTCTGTTGCCTATGTCGCTTAGGTGAAAAGATGCTCAATCCTAGCAAAACAAAAAAAAATAAAAATTGATGATTGTGAGCAACTTTATCTATAGAGCACCCACTTCAAATAAACTATAACATTGTAGGGTTTACAGACCCCCAAAGAACACACACAAACAAGCATTCATGTATAAATACCAATAAATTAAATATTAAATCATTCTAACGAAGAATTTAAAGCTTTCAAATGCATTTCCAGAGGGTTTCGATGCTTACCAGTAACAAGGGAAGGAAAAAAATGAAACCCTAATTCCCCACGGCTTTAAAAGAAAAGAATCTTCAAAAACCTCACAAGTGCAGAGGGGGTTCTTTTGTTACTTGATAAAAAATGAAAGGCAGTTGGAGTTGTACAGTAGAGCAGGGTTCAATTCACATGGATCCTCTGAGTTGATTAACGCTTACATCTAGATAGCTTCCTTATTAATTGACAAATTAGACAACACAATGTATTAAAAGAAACCTAAACAGGGAAAGGTTAGAAAAGAACCTGAGAAACGGGCCAAACATACAAATAAATTTGCTTTGTAGGAGGTGTTGTTGGTTTCCCCCTCTTCAGAAGCCCATCTTCAATAATCTGTCAAAGATCTTTTGCTTCATATCTTTTGATCCACTTGCTTCAGATCTGAAGCTCTCAAATTTGGCGTTCACATCAGTAGGCATTTTTTCTTTCTCTCCAAACCCCTAACGAAGATCTCATGCTTTAGGAAAACTGCATTTTCGCATAGGGTTTCATAAGCTCTCACTGTTCCCCTCTTTGATTACATTGACTTTGGTCGTCCGATTGTTGTTTTAATATGAGCGCCTAGATTGATGGTGCTAATGGCTTTCTATAATAAATCAAGGGGCATGCCTCGCTCTTGTGACACCTCATATCACTTGTACTTTCCTGGAGTGAAGTACAATTTTTCTCAAGACATGTGCAGACCACCATGGTTGAATCATTAGTTCTCGTAGCAACGTGTAATGCTTTATATGTAATCTTTTATGCTTACCCCACACATTACCATACAAACCACCAAGGGTTGCAACATAATGGTACAAGGAGATCATTGTCAAAACTCACAAAGAATTCATTTTTCATGTACCTTATTGTTCACATGATAGACCCTTCCAAATTTCCAACTATATCTTATTTATAATGTCTAAGATTTGGGTTCAATCGAATAATTTATTGTTTTGTTTTTAATTATCATTCACACCTCTTAGACCATTTAGTCATCTTTATTTAAATGATTTTATAATGAATACTTGAATTTATATTATCATAATTAAACTATATAAATTACTCACATATTGTATATAAATATTTCAATCTAATATTAATAAAATAAGTAATTGATTACATATTTAACGATCTATTTAAAAATATTGTATTTCTATTTTATTTTAAATAACAAATTAAATTTGAAATTATTATTTTTTAGATCAAGCACAACAAAATGATCTACCCATTAATTATCAAGTTCAACCATCATATTCAACCCAATAATGTGGCATATCATGTGGTATTTTAATTATCAAGTTCAATCATCATATAGTTAAATGTGATGTTGACCTTTATTTAATATCCAAAATTATCACACTAGGCACTATATTAATAGTAAGTGACTTTAAAATTATAGATTGATATAGTACATCCTTAGAAGACGATCGAGATCCCTTGTTAGCGTGCAGTTTTAAACCTTCAAATCAAATTTTGATGGAGCTCATTGGTCTTTGTCCGTAGGAAATTCAAAAACTACATCAAAGTCTCTAAACTGTATGTGAAGGAAAACCTACAATACAAATTCCTGACACTCATGCGAGAGCCTCTCCCTAAAATAAAATAGTAGATTTAGCGATGGCCTAATAACATAAAACACATTTAATACATACCCAATTGTGCAAAACAAAAACTGTATTTGATTAGGCCTACAAGACAGAGATGCTGCTACATGCACCTTGGTTAAAGAAGCTACGATGCTCGCCATTGCAGGGAAAAACTAGGGTTTCCTATATGCATTACTAACACCCATTAACACTAGACAAAGAAGAACACAAATTATCAAAATAAATAACAATGGTAGTCATTCATAGAATCACAAAAAATCATACCCAATACAAAAACACCTTTAGTAAAATTGTGCTTTGGGGTCAAAATACATACTTTCTCTTTAAACCTTCTCCAATCTTGGACCCTATATAAAGCAACTCTGGATATATCAACAGATATTAAAACACAACGCTTAAATTGAGATGTAAGTAGTCAAGGATCCTTTTAATCACCTTGAAGGACTTCAGAATCCTTCATAATTAGTTTCGTATATAGAAGGAATGCGAAGGGGGCTTGTTCCAGATTCAATGCCTTTTTGCACCCAGAAAGACTCATTCCATGTATTTCTGAAGAAGAGCTCAGGATCTCCGTTTCTGTAATACAAACTCTCTATGTCTCTATTTATGCATGCTATGCGCAACATGAATCAATCTATCATGTGTCTCACATAAATGTAATTGTTTGCATTGAATCATATGCCATGTGAAAGGTATGTCTAGTGTGACAAATGAAAATGCAAATGCCAATTTCAGTCTTTGCTAACTTGTTCCATGTGATTTCAAAATAATGGTCTCTACTCTGAAAACAGCTGCAGGAAATTTTTCTTTAGTGCATTATTACAATCCTATATACTATTATTCTAGATTCAACACTTTTTATAACTTGGTTTATCCTTTATCCTTTATATAGTATGAGCAAATTCAATAAAATTAGATTTCATTTTACCAAGATGATGAAGATGAAATTATGTCATTCCTAGACACTAGTTTCATTCACCATTTGAGATTCACTGGTATTGTTGACTGTCCATCTTGCATTTGAGATTTTATTGCGCAGATTTAACATCAATCCTTGTGTTTTGGACATTTCTTCTGTGAATTAGGCTAAGAGGTATTGGGGTCGAAATTTGAAGGATTGACATATACTTTATGATTTAGCACGATTTATTCTGAGTGGCTCCCCATTATGGAATTACATTGTGCAACCACACAAGGTGTTACATCCCATTACGCTGATCAGTGAATAAAAGTTGAGCAATCCATTAGATGATCCCTGTAGTAACCACATCTTAAATGTGACAACATTTTCTAGGAAGACTGACCTTAATCTATAATTGGATCTTCTAAGAATAATCATAATTCACCATAACAAATTATTTTCATATATTTAAAAATAAATTTCAATTTTCATCCTTCCAAATATTTATATTTTCTACATAAGGATAAAAGGAAAGCAACAACATAATTCCTATCTTTAGGTATGCATTTAAAAGCGTCTAGTTATAAGGCTCTTAGAGGAAGTATTTTGACTCAGCATGACCAAGATATACGTGCAATAATTACTGAGCACCAAGCCTTCTGGACAAAGACAAGATACACTATAATGTTTGATGCAAGAAGTGATTTCAAAACTAAAAAATATTTTTATTTCCCTGCCTCTTGTTTGATAGGGGTGCGATGCCACTCAAATATATCCCACTAAACAACAAAAAATGTCTAGCCATCTTGCAACTAGTCAATTGCTTGGAGATGGGAGATGTTGTTCATGTTCTTACTAATTATGCTTCTAAAATTCTTGCCATCAAAAAGCTTCTAGGACAACACCACTATTTTTGGACTCCTTGTCTAGCACATATGCATAGTTCTAAAGGACTTTGTGAAATTTAGATGGGACAATTAAATTATGGACAAGGAAAAAGTGATAACTGATACATTCAAAAGCATACCCAGGTCCTGAACTTAATGAATAATATACTCAGACTAAAAGTACCTTGTTTTCCCTGCAATTGTGTGCTTTTATACACATTTGATCTCCATTCAATTGAATATGATACAAAGATGCTATATAAGGGAATAGTTATCCATAAGGGGTAGATTGAATTGAAATGTTGCAGAGAAATAGATGGTATTGATTATTAACTACTAGGATTGCAATAACCAACATCAAGTCTGCCTAACATAGTACTTCATTTATATTCAAGAATTTACAATTTTAATTGATATGAATTCATTAATAAAATCAACTATATAGGGATTACTAGAATCAACTGTCCTACATTCTACAGAATCTATCATCAGGGTTAAGAAAGACCCAAAATGTCATATGATTAAAATACCAGGCTGTTGACTCCAAAAAACATATACCCTTCGAAGAGTCGCAGTTGAATTCATTGACATTTCTTTGTGAAGAGATACAGTAAGATCCCCTTCTTTCTGGGGACTTCAAGAGAACAAGTATAAAGCACATCAAACTAGTCCACTTGCAGGTGCACTACCTAGTGGCTCTAAAGCTACACTGAAACATTTGTAATTGTGCTAGTCTACTAACAATATTATTAATTTATAATTTCCATGCATAATATAAATTTATACAAGAGTTATACTAATTAGTGTTTCGATATGAGATAGATTAGAAATAACATGATTACAAGTACATATGATTGATAATATTATTTTCAAATAGATAACATATACAATCAAATTATTCTTAGACGAATATGTCACTAAGGAAATAAATTGCATTTTTCCTTAATGAAATGACATTTTAAAGACATGGTTTTCAATTCTTCTAAAATTCAAATATTATTCTTATAGAAGCTTTCAAAACACAATTTGTTCATAGTAAATCAACTCAAGCATGCTTGTAAAAAAAAGCTTCTCTCTTTTTTTTGTACCTATATCTTTCTTTCCAAGCATCCAGAGTGCATTCAACAAATGATTTTACTTTGTTTGCTATTAACTAGGATGTATCTTCTACCAAATTAACCCTCTCATATATTATTTATCCTACATTTAATATTCTCTTTTGAAATAGAATACTACTTAATATGTTACAATACATCTTCTACAGGACATCAAAGAAATAGTTCCACTAATTGTGGAAGACAACGTGGACCAAACAGAAACTACGTACATATGCTTTCTCCATATGAAATTTTGTATAAATTGTATAGTCTATTTTTGCCAACAATGGCCGCTTTTCTCTATCAAAATAATATGCTATTCCCATGTATTGTCCTATTTGTCAAAATGTCCCTACTGATATTGTTGTTAATCCTAGTAAAACATACCCCTCAATTTCTTATCCTATTTCTATGCAATGTGGTAGTCTTCTTGTACTTCTTCGCATAGACTATTTCCAAATGCTTTTAGTCCAAACTATAAGTACTCACCCTCCAGATCTAAACCCAAGAAACTGGAGACATAGTAAAGTTAAGCTTAATGTGTCATGATAACATTCTTCAATAGAAGTAGATAATGCAAAGAAGAAATGGATACAGTGCCAAGCCATTCAAGTTTTGAAGAGCTTGCAAAAGCAATTGAAGAAAGTGAACAAGTTAAATTGAATCAAAAGGGATTCAGGTACCGTAAAAAGCAAAAAAAAATATAAAGGTGTTAGGACACGCCCATGGGGTCATTTTGCTACAGAAATTAGGGAGCCTAGATCTAAGAAACGTCAATGGCTTGGAACATTTGATACGATTGAAGAGGCTGCAAATGCCTATGAAACAACTGCTAGGTGCATGGAAGTAACTAAGGAAAGTACAAAGTCCAATTATATCATTCCAAGTCAATGGAATTTTCTAAAGATGCTTTGTGCTCATCTTACAAAGAGGACTCTATAGCCAAAGCAAATCATTTTTTTGTTCAAACTTCCAGATTAACACAACATCCACCATCTGATTATATGTGTAGTAATTCAACACATATGATACAAAATTTTAAAGCCAAAAAAGTAGCACAAAATGATATTAACTCAAATACAGGTCTATTGGATGAAGTAATCTACAAATACTTTCCAATTTTACATTACACAAGTGCTATTGAAGACAACCAAAAGAATGGTGGTACATATCAAGTGCCAAGTGGAAAAGTTGACAACTTCATAGACACAAATTACGACTCTCTTTACATGAACCATGTCAAGGGTATGATTCTTAACACCAAATTTAGATATCAATTTCCTATTCATAGAGGTTCTATATCGTAGTAGTATGAAACAATAGATTATGTCATTGGATATTGACATTTGTGCTATTTTTACTGATATTATTTCTTACTAATTAAGTTTCTTTCCCACAATTTCTGTAGATGATGCAACAACTGTTGATAGTTTTGTCAACCAATCTCCAATGTTGTTTGAATGTGGTAGTGTTTCCAACGAGATGAACAAAGATGAATACAAGTCAAGTATTGAACATGTCCTTCAGTGTCCCCATGCTGCTACTAAGAACATGAACAAGAACATTTACAATGGATGTTGTTCTGCCACCAAGGAACCTACTACTTCCATTTCCATACAACAATTGAGCCATTGTGAGATCTGTTCACAAACTGCAATGGAATTGTAAAAAATAAACAATAGATTGCAACATATGGAGGAAACCATAAAGTTATTGATGGAATCTAATGCAAAAAACATGCACAATTTCCCAACCATGCTATCCTTTTCTTAGAATTCCAATTTCAACAGACATGCAAGAATG
>VDFB02093566.1:24954-68314 GCA_007258455.2 Sequoia sempervirens
ATACAATCAAATTATTCTTAGACGAATATGTCACTAAGGAAATAAATTGCATTTTTCCTTAATGAAATGACATTTTAAAGACATGGTTTTCAATTCTTCTAAAATTCAAATATTATTCTTATAGAAGCTTTCAAAACACAATTTGTTCATAGTAAATCAACTCAAGCATGCTTGTAAAAAAAAGCTTCTCTCTTTTTTTTGTACCTATATCTTTCTTTCCAAGCATCCAGAGTGCATTCAACAAATGATTTTACTTTGTTTGCTATTAACTAGGATGTATCTTCTACCAAATTAACCCTCTCATATATTATTTATCCTACATTTAATATTCTCTTTTGAAATAGAATACTACTTAATATGTTACAATACATCTTCTACAGGACATCAAAGAAATAGTTCCACTAATTGTGGAAGACAACGTGGACCAAATAGAAACTACGTACATATGCTTTCTCCATATGAAATTTTTTATAAATTTTATAGTCTATTTTTGCCAACAATGGCCGCTTTTCTCTATCAAAATAATATGCTATTCCCATGTATTGTCCTATTTGTCAAAATGTCCCTACTGATATTGTTGTTAATCCTAGTAAAACATACCCCTCAATTTCTTATCCTATTTCTATGCAATGTGGTAGTCTTCTTGTACTTCTTCGCATAGACTATTTCCAAATGCTTTTAGTCCAAACTATAAGTACTCACCCTCCAGATCTAAACCCAAGAAACTGGAGACATAGTAAAGTTAAGCTTAATGTGTCATGATAACATTCTTCAATAGAAGTAGATAATGCAAAGAAGAAATGGATACAGTGCCAAGCCATTCAAGTTTTGAAGAGCTTGCAAAAGCAATTGAAGAAAGTGAACAAGTTAAATTGAATCAAAAGGGATTCAGGTACCGTAAAAAGCAAAAAAAAATATAAAGGTGTTAGGACACGCCCATGGGGTCATTTTGCTACAGAAATTAGGGAGCCTAGATCTAAGAAACGTCAATGGCTTGGAACATTTGATACGATTGAAGAGGCTGCAAATGCCTATGAAACAACTGCTAGGTGCATGGAAGTAACTAAGGAAAGTACAAAGTCCAATTATATCATTCCAAGTCAATGGAATTTTCTAAAGATGCTTTGTGCTCATCTTACAAAGAGGACTCTATAGCCAAAGCAAATCATTTTTTTGTTCAAACTTCCAGATTAACACAACATCCACCATCTGATTATATGTGTAGTAATTCAACACATATGATACAAAATTTTAAAGCCAAAAAAGTAGCACAAAATGATATTAACTCAAATACAGGTCTATTGGATGAAGTAATCTACAAATACTTTCCAATTTTACATTACACAAGTGCTATTGAAGACAACCAAAAGAATGGTGGTACATATCAAGTGCCAAGTGGAAAAGTTGACAACTTCATAGACACAAATTACGACTCTCTTTACATGAACCATGTCAAGGGTATGATTCTTAACACCAAATTTAGATATCAATTTCCTATTCATAGAGGTTCTATATCGTAGTAGTATGAAACAATAGATTATGTCATTGGATATTGACATTTGTGCTATTTTTACTGATATTATTTCTTACTAATTAAGTTTCTTTCCCACAATTTATGTAGATGATGCAACAACTGTTGATAGTTTTGTCAACCAATCTCCAATGTTGTTTGAATGTGGTAGTGTTTCCAACGAGATGAACAAAGATGAATACAAGTCAAGTATTGAACATGTCCTTCAGTGTCCCCATGCTGCTACTAAGAACATGAACAAGAACATTTACAATGGATGTTGTTCTGCCACCAAGGAACCTACTACTTCCATTTCCATACAACGATTGAGCCATTGTGAGATCTGTTCACAAACTGCAATGGAACTGTAAAAAATAAACAATAGATTGCAACATATGGAGGAAACCATAAAGTTATTGATGGAATCTAATGCAAAAAACATGCACAATTTACCAACCATGCTATCCTTTTCTTAGAATTCCAATTTCAACAGACATGCAAGAATGTGTATAATTTTGAAAACTTTGGAAATGTGTATAATTCCCTTGATATCACTTTTATTTCAAATTACAATTCTAAAACCAAAATTGAGTTTAACATAATTATTGGCTATAGATAGTTTTCAAATTTGATTTTTGTAATTTTCCATTTTCTTATGTTTACAGTTCCTTCTATATCCATGTCTTCAAATACTAAAAATGCAAATTAATGTAAAATTTTGTTGTCTACTTCTTAGTTTTCAAATGTAATCTTTTTCTTCCTAAAAATTAGAAATCAAATATAATTATACTCAATATTTTTTACTCTTATAAAAAGTCCACTTGCATTATACTCTTTTATGAAATTTATGCACTTATGTTTAACTCTTTTCCAACTTAGATTTATGCAAATAGATTGAAGCACTACAAATATTTATACATTTTCGTACAATTAGAAATCAACAAAATAAAAATAGTAATTTACAATGATTTTAAATTCTAATATATTGTAATGACATTTGGGAATTATTTGTTGCAGAAGCCGAAGAGGTACATAACTAACAAAGCAACATAACAAAACATTGAAAGTGAAACAAGTAGAAAAATCAAACGTACTACTAGACATGGGAAAACAAGAAGTTATAGATTTAGATAATTACCAATTCAAAAGTCATACTCAGCCTTGCAATATCGATATTGCACTAAAAGGAGAAGGACTACATAGAATGGAAACATTTGCATACAATGAAGGTGATTGTTTATTCGACTCAATAGAACTGCTACTCAACTATCGTTACACATCAAACCAACTACGAAATGGGACTATTGATTATTTCCTCACTTGTCTTGCAAAAAATGAAAAAGAAGCAAGAAAGTCATATAACTACGAATTGGACCCAAGACATCTATGCCAATTACATGGAGAACATGATCGTACAACATATCTTCATAGAATGCGATTATCTGCAAAACCAAGTTCTCCTAACAAAGAAATTGGAATCTGGGGAGATGTATTTTGCACTCAATGGCTATCAAAATGGCTAGATATACAAATATGTCTCTAGTCAATGACAACAGGGAAAAATTATTTGCAATTCAACAAATCAGCCCTTGGAGAGTCCTCACTTCTCTTCCACGATGCAAATGCTTCAAATGGACACTTCGAGCCACTTTTAAGAAGCCAAAGAAAATCTCTAAACTACCAACCAGCAACAAAAATTCATCAACTCAAACAACTGATCATAAATAATAATCAAAATCAAATTACAAAACATTTTAAACAAAAAAAATTAAAACAACTATCACACATGGAAAAATCAGAAATGATAGATGTAGATAATTATCAAATCAAAGGCCAAACTCCAGTTTTCGACATTGATATTGTACTTAAAAACCAAGGACTATTTAGAATGAACAATTTTAAGTACAATGTTGGAGATTGCTTGTTTGACTCATTAGAACTCTTACTCAATTTTCAGTACACATCAATCGAACTACGGAATGGAGCCATTGATCACGTCTTAAACTGTCTTAAAAAATGTGAAGAAGAGGAAATTATATCATTCAATCATGACTTGAACCCTCAAACTCTATATGATTTACACAAAGTACCGAACCTTGAAACATATCTACATAGAATGCGACTATCAGCAAAACCAACCACAATGGACACAAAAATTGGACTATGGGGAGATATTTTTTGTATTCTATGGATATCCAAATGGCTAAATATACAAATATGTATTCGGTCAAAGACAATAGGTAAAAAGTACTTGCACTTCAATGGATCAAATGATGCAAACTCGTACTCTATTCTTTTCCACGATGCAAATCCTCGTGTTGGCCATTTCAAACCACTTCTACCATATTAATCACACAATCTAAACTATGAGCCAACAACAAACTCAGAAATTGAACAATTGAGAACAAAAAATAATCATAATAAAATAATACATCCTATGAAAAGGAAAAAGCCAAAAAAATTGACCCTCACTTCTCTCCGCAAAATAAAAAAGCAAATACGCAACAACCAATCACTAACATCTACAATGTCAAAAGAGAAGTCCTCACTCTCACCAATAGCAATATTTGAAAAAACAATCCAAGACACACCAAAAAATGAATGCACAATCTGCCAAATGTTTTATTTCAACAAAGACATTAGGGTTTTCAAAGAAAAATACAAACAAACCTACTACAAATTAATACAATCTAATGATCCAATATTGGCAAATTCTATTTGTCGAAAATGCCATACATCATTGAAAAAATCCATGCTTCCTAAATATGCTACACCACATAATATTCGAAAAAACAAACCCTTAAAATATGTACAAACTCTATCACAATTAGAAGAACGACTTGTTTCACTTAGAATTGCATTTGCTCAAATTTGGGAACTAGGATACAAAAGATCTCAAATAGGATTAACTGGTTCCATCATTAATGTGCCAGTCAACATGACCATTATACAAAAAGCACTACCACAATCTATTGATGAAACATCAACAATTGTCATTTCTCTTAAAAGACGATTGGAATACAAAAATGCATTCCAAAAAGGCATGGTGCGACCAAATAATATCATGCATGCATTGGCCCAATTAAGCGAAACAATGATTTACAAAATGGAAAAGGTTGAAATTAAAAAAGATTGGGAAGAATCATTCCAAATCAATGATCAAAATGAAAAAAAGCAATGAACAAAGTACAACAGAAACTGAATCAAAAAGTGACACAGACCATCAATACCCCTTTGAATCTTTAATCCATGGATTCACTGAATCTAGATCTATACATAGAATGCAAGACAAAGTTATTGAAATAGCACCTACATAAGAGAATTCTCCTATTGGAATCTTCAAAGATAAGTATTCTGAAGAGATGAATTTCCCTACACTATTTTTTGGCAATCCACGTGATGATGACATTGTCAAAAAATTCACATACCAAAAAATTGCACAATGGGAGTTTCTACATTCAAATCAACAATTTTCCTACCACATAAAAAACTTATTTTTCAAGACCATTAAAATACTCATACAATAGGTGATGTCTACAATGTGGATAAGAATTCGTAAAGGTCAATTATAGGGAAGAAAGCTACTAGCTAAAGATGTCAAAGACAAACCTAACCTAGAGAAGATACTCAAATCAGATATTGGCTATATTGATTTTAAAAGGATAAGAACATCTCCAGATTATTTACAACTTAAAAAAAATGTATTTGCAATGATACGACAACTAGGACCTCCTAATTTTTTTGTTACATTTACTAGTGCTGAACAAAATTGGGATCCTTTATCTAATACACTTGAACAATTACATAGTACACATCAATCAATATCACAAGAACATGAAGCTTATAGCCAAAATCAAAATAAAAAATTCAATCTCATAAAAAAAGATCCAGTTACTTGTGCACGTTACTATAGACATAGAATAAATGCAATCAAAAGATTAATATTTATAGATGATTCTTTCTTTGGAAATGTCGTAGACTATTTCTCAGTAACTGAATTCCAAAATCGTGGAAATGAACATGATCACTTTCTTCTATGGATTAAAAATGCACCTATCTATGGAAAAGACAACAATGCAAATATTATAGACTTTGTAGATAAGTACATAACTTGTAGCACAAAACATATGCAACCTCATCTAGCTATATTACACAAGCATCATCATACAAAGCAATGTAGAAAAACAAAAAAATCCACGTGCAAATACAATTTCCCATTCCCACCAATGGAGGAAACTATAATACTCGATCCACTAGAAGAGAAAGCAACATATGAAATATCATTCTCTTTTCAAATGTTCCTAGATGAAATGGATATCAATGAGGAGAACTATATCATGGTTTTTAGATCAACACTTCATAGACCCACACTACTATTACAAAGAAAACCATTGCAAATATGGAACAATAGTTTTGCAAAGAAAATTCCACAATTATGGAAAGCAAATACAGATGCACAATTTGTTCTCAATGCATATGCAGCAGTGATGTGCAGTAGCTCTTACATGACAAAGGTTGACAAATCAATGACACAAGCATTTAAAAGAATACGTATAGACCACCAACATAACAATATAGATGCAATAAAGATGATAACCAGACTTGGAAATTCTTTACTTAATTTGCAACAAATGTTCTCACAACAAGCAGCTCACATTGCCTTATCCCTCCCACTAAACTATAGCTCAAGGAAATGTGTATTTATTGATACAAGGCCTGAAAATGATTGCACCTTTGTTTTGAAATGGGTAAAACATATAGCCAAAGAACCAGATGAATCAAAAAATGTAATTTGTAAATCTTTAATAGAGTACTATGTAAAACGCCCCCCACATATTTTGGGTGTATGTCTTGCAGAATTTGTAGCAGAATACAATAAGAATGGAAATAGAATCGAACCAAAGACAAAACCAAATGTTATACTATTTATCAATTTCAATAAACATGTTGATTTAGAAAATCATTATAGAGAGAAATTTCTACTCTATGTCCCCTTCACAATACATGAGAATACATTGAAACATAATTTTAGTTCATGGAAACACACTTACATACATCATGAGAAAACAATTTAGCTTAACCGTGCAAAGTTCAATTACAGTGTCCACTCTGGATGGGGTGACATTGAAAAAGCAATAGATGAGCTAAATGCTAAAGATGACAGCAATGCCAATGACCGTTTCATCAAACACAATAAGAAAGATCAAGAACAATATGACATACAAGTAGATTTTCAAACAATCAACCGCATCAACTTAAATAGTAAAAGCCTCAATACAATTGAAATTATTCAACACCCTCAAATAATGGAAAACAATGAGTACTACAAATTATGACAAATGTTAAACAAAGAGCAACAAGCAATTGTAAAGGACATTGTATTAAAAAAATTGAAAGATATCAAAACTCCACTGCACTTATTCTTGACAGGTGGAGCTGGAACTGGCAAGACTTTCACTGCAAAATCCATAAACTAGGCACTTCTCTGCATCTATAGTAATAGTATTGACAATGACCCTGACAAACCTAGTGGACTAGTTACTGCTTATACGGGAAAATCAGTGTACAACATAGGTGGAGTAACATTACACTTAGCATTCCACATACCTTTCAACAAATCAAAATTCATTCCATTGAATACTGAAACTTTGGATACAATGTCAAAGCACTATCAACAACTACGAGTCCTTCTCATAGATGAAATTTCATTGGTGGGTTCAACATTTCTACGCTATATTGACAAGTTCCTATGAGATATAATGCAAATGCCAACTACATACTTTGCAAACCTTGATACAATCTTCTCTGGAGACCTTTACCAAGCACAACCCATACTTGACTCTATTGTATTTGAAAATAAACCAACAGTTTCTAAACTTATGCCGTATAATTTCTAGAATGATAACATAAAGTGTTATTCTTTGATCTGCACCATGCAACAAACAGATGAGAAATTCATAGCAACTATCAATAGAATTCGTGTCAGATCACATACAATTGATGATTTAAATTATCTTAACCACAACTGCTTATGTCCACCACCAATGGACCCAACATTCCCTTTCCTCTTCTATAGAAGAAAGGATGTTGATGAACACAACAAGAAAATTCTATCAACCATTCCTGGAGATACCATTGTATTAGATGCAAAGGATGAACATGAAGATAACTACGAAGGAATAAGATCATATACTCATATAGCTACTCTACCAACTCAAATATGTGTTAAACCAAACATACTTGTTGAAATATATGCTAGAAACTACAATACACAAGATGGTCTAGTGAATGGATCAGATGGAATCTTCAAAGCATATACAAAACACAATGAATTAGATATAGTTTGGATCAAATTTAACGACTCAAAAATTGGCCAACAAAAAATCAAGAAACTAGCACACTATTATACACAAAACATTGACAAAGATTGGGTACCCATACTTCGCATTTCTATGCCCCTCCACACATCAATTAATAAAAGAAAAATTATAATTAGAAAAAAAATTCCAATACAGTTAGCATGTGCAAGAACTATACATCGATCCCAAGGACTTACAATGGACGGTGTAGCTTTCAATCCAACAGGTATTAGACAACATGGAATAACCTCCACAACACTATCACGAACAAAATCAATCAAATCTTTGTTCTTGCTGAAACCTCTAAATGTAAACAATTTCAAACTGAAGAAAAAAATAGTCCTTGAAATGCAACGCCTTCAAACAAATGCACAATGGATATTTGAAAATGAAAAAAAACTCCCTAATAACATCCCACAAATTCGTATGTACACATTGAACACTCGTAGCTTGCGTGCACATATAAATGACATTCTAAATGACCACGACATAATGGCATCTGATATCTTATGCTTGCAAGAAACACACATGCATGCATCTGAAACCAACAATATATTTGAAAATTTCAATTCCTTTGGTCTATGGAACATACATGGCATACTAACTTTAGCTAAAAAAAATTAACTATATCTAAAACAAAGCAACATACAACAACAAACATTGAAGCCTTCACAATAACAATAAGTCAAACTGACTTCGACTTGAATGTCTGTAACATCTATGCAAGACCCAACACTCCAATTTTAGAAGTCCTAACAATGCTCAATACAATACTTACACATATAAACACACCAAACATCATTTATATTATAGGTGACTTCAAGATTGACGTGAATATAGAAACAAAAAAGAAAAAAATACTCTTTGACCATATGCAAAAGAAAAAAATACAATTCATAATAAACCAAACACACACTATAAACAAACCACTAATTGACCATGTCTGGTGTAATTCAAACAAACATGCATCTTCCACCTACAAATTGGAAGCATACTAGACTGATCACCTTGCCATTTTCGTAAATCTCTATCCTAATGAACAAAATTACTACACTCCTGATTCTCACTAACCATATATAAATATTGGTCACCTTCTAAACCATCACTACATTTCTATCATTATTTCTAATATGTTACCTATCTAAACTAAAATCCTTCATTGAAAATTTTATGCTTCTTTCAAAATGTTTAACTAATATACTAATGCATCTCTACACAGACCAAATTATTTTTTTCTAAATTGCAGGAAAAACCAATTATTCCCTTATTGTTCAAAAATATTATCCTAGATGATATCTAACAAAGATTACTACAATTTCATTGTTTACAATCCAACACCCTTAAATTTTATTGCAGGACAACAATGGAAAGTAGTAAGAGGACAACCAAAAAAGAAGCAACAACACAGGCATAAACACCCAAAAGGTATTCAAAAAACATAAAATCAATTCCCACTATGCTAATTCACTTTTCAAATGCTCAAGATTTTCTATTATATTTTGTACATATCAAAAATTGGAACTCCCCATTCCATATCCATTGAGGATCTAAATGCATGAAAAGCTGGAAACACTTTTGAAGGTGACATTATTGTGGTGTACAAATCCTACAACCTAGACAAAGCCAACTAATCACATGAATTGCTTCATGCAGATTTGACAGATGATAAAGATGAAATGACAATTACTTTAAATGTTACTGGCCATCTTATCAAAGAACATGAAGACAAAATCATTCCAGGCTCTGCAATACATATATCAAACTTCCAAATTGCACACAAAATAGATTATGATCGTGGTGACTGTGACTGTATTATCATTTTGCAGGATACAAGCATGGTAGACATCATTCCCTGCCTATGTGAAGAATATAAGTTCATACTAGAGATGACAATTCAACAATTACTTACAACAACAAATAACTATCCCATTGGGATGATTGTTGCACTTGTTATCTCCACAAAAAGAACGGCATCACAGTTCCTACTTGAAATCAAAGATGGTGATTCAGACATGGACAAAGCACAGGTACATAAATGCTTCATACACTTCTCCTAAACAACTTTACAATGATTGCTTACTTTTGTCTACCATTACAATCCATAGATTAATATCTAATTAACAAACTCTTACCAAACAGTTACAGTTACACGAGAGTTTTATCTAGCAGTTCTTAGAAATAGAAAACCAAGTGCGAGAAGACAAGTTCCCACCAATGCTATTCAAAAATATTGTAAGATAGAAAGAGCCAGACAACACATTCAAAACCATCAAAGCAACATATATCTGAAAACTAAACAACAAAAGAAAAATGGAAAGGCTACAAAGACTCCTCCAATCAACATTTCAGGTAATCATTTCAAAATTGTAGTTGTTATCTACTGAAATTGCACCCTTATCAAGTTACAGAAACTTGGTACTTCAGAGAAACATGGGAACTTTTCCAGGATGTGGGTCACCTAAAAATGGAAAAGAACCTCCGGAGAAGGCCAACTTCGTTTGTGTTATCACCTAACTACTGATCTTTGTAAGGAAAAGGGAGAAGGAGTGCATGAAAATGAAAACTAAACCCTATGGTGATACACTAGAATATTACTTAGACTTGGAAAACTCAGGTCTCATACACTTACAGTACACAATGACTAAAAAACAACTTGCACAACCTATTTCTGTGTGCTTTGCATAAGTTTTTTATAAAAATGCCTTATTGCTTGAGCTTCTAGGAGGAAAAGACTTCACAGCTAAAAGCAACTTGCAATTTTGACATAGATCATAACCTGCAAACATCACACTTCTCTGCAAAAAGGTACTAAAGCCATGAGACTAAATTAAGGGGAACAAATACTATCTCACAATAACTTAATCAATCATGTGAAAATACACAATATTGCATTAACAAGAAGACAAAAATACTCCATTCAGTGATGCCCAAGGTCTGTACTATATTCCATGTCTAAGTGAGTTACAAAACTTTGCAAAATTCTGCCAAAGGATCCAAAAGTCACTAAGTGCAGAAAAATGCCAAATCAGAACCCCTTACAAAGAGGCAAAAAAGCCATATATACAAAAACTAAAAAGTGTCAGCCCCTGCCCTAGGGTTTACAAAAAATGAGTCGGTTCTTGAACACGTCGGCCCACAGATATTTTGGAATAAAGTTAATGCTGCATTCAATGTGCATTGCTTTGTCCATGTCGGTGAAAAGATCACCCCAGGGATGGCCTTTTAGATCTTTTGCAACCATCGCATTAACTTCTGGCCTCCGTGTCCATCCTTGAACTTCCATCATAGCTTCCTTGAATGTCCTAAAGTATGGTCATAAAAATCGATCTACCTTTGCCAGTAGACATCACAGCTGTCATTGTGACTCGCGGCCTCTTCCCCTTCAGCTTTCTTCTTGCTCTAGATCTTTCTGCAAGTTGACCCCCTTTGAGAAGCAACATCTAACTTTCATGTTAGATTCGAACACCATTGTTCATCGAGTTGATCCATCGCTTTTGATCTCAAAGTAGATCCATGTCGTTTATGCTCTATTGATCTTCCTCACAAGAATAGTCAATCAATCAAACTGCCAATGGTTCACCTTCAACCTCCTCTGATTGGTTGAACATACACCACATAGGATCTTCAGGTGGTCAAAAGTTCTTCAAACAGAATCGCATGTCGGTGAGACACTAGCCGTATCTCCCTAATGTGATTATACTTCACAGCAGCAATCAACATAACACACAACTATCGGCAAGACCTCATATCAACTTGTAAAAGTTACATCGATATCCCAAAATACATCGGTGAGACTATCACTTTCGGCAAGAGGTCATAGCGGGCTTCCATTAGTCACACCGAAGAGTTAAAACCATCGGCGAGAGATCACGAGTCGGCAAGACATCACAGCAAATGAAAACCCCTCAGCCAGGAGTCTTACCGATATCCATATACCCTTTCGGCGAGACCACAACAAGTCAGCAAGACATCATAGCGATTGAAAATTGTTTGGCCAGACTACCGCCTTCGGAAAGAGGTCTCGCCGAAGTCCACAATAGACCCATTGCTATCAACAAGACCATTGCTTGTCAGCAAGACCTTATAGCGATCCCCCAAGAGTTATACCGTTGTGCTCTTCCGTTGGCGAGACATCCGCATTTGTCAGGACATTATAGCGAGCCCTTCATCTTTTGGTGAGACATCACACCGAACTCATTCCATTCTCCCTGAGCTCAAAGCCTTTCGGTGAGACCTCACCCCGTCGGTGAGACATTACAGTGAGAGCACCCTCTGTCGGCGAGACCTCAACAAGTCGAGGAGACATCATAGCGAAGGCACAAACCCTCGGCGAGACATCCACCAGTCGGTGAGACATCATAGCGAAGGTAAACCATTCTCCCCGATGTCGGCCTTGTGAACAACCGTCGGTGGGAGGTCTCAGTCGAAGAGAGATAGAAAACTTCATGGCGACCAAAATGTCTCGGTGACCTAAGGATTTCAAATGAATATAACACACTGCTAGTCGGCAAGACATTCAGCTGGTCTCAGCAACTTTCTTCTTTGAGGAGTTTTATGCTAGATCCGACTGAGGCATACTTTCCAATAGAATTCCTTGTGAAATAGCATCAGATGAAGACCTTCCCAATGAAAACCGAACACCTGCACGTTGGGCTCAACCCTTATGGGAGCCACATTTAATCCATGTGTCAAATTTAAAACATAATTTTCCCCTGCAGCTGCACAAGAAGCAAACAAGTTAGAAAATATGTAACCTTGATGCAAATTTTCCTCCATTTGGCCTTCATGAACACTTGAAACATAGATTGCCCTGCCTAATTGAGCCCGCAGTGAAAATCGGGTAACAGTAACATTGCAATTTTTTTAATAAACTCTCTCCCATACATAACCAGACTGTTTCCATATATGTTCCAGATACAAAGAATTTTAAAAGTTTCCAACCCCTTGTCCAATCCCTTCCACGCATTTTGTGCCAAGTGCAACTTCAAGTTTGAAAATTATGGAACACTAGAAGACCAAGTTGCCTTTTGTGCTAGGTGCAATGATGATGTGCACTATATATTCCTCCCTTTCTTAAAAACCATTCTGGTATCTGAAAAAAAACAAATAATACATTGCTTTGCAAATAAATCCATTGTGCAAATGTTACTATTTGACTTACACAACACCATGTATGAAGAATACATTGAAGACAAATCAAGCATCATCTTCATGTTACGAGATTTCTCGACAAGGGGGCATTTCACATTGAACCATAACAATGTGATCATTAAAGCCAGCCATCTTCAAGAATAAACAACAAATCATTAAAAGGAAGGTAAAATATTCGCCTATACTCTATAACTCTAAGCATGTTACTATTAAGTCAATACTCTAATCTAAAAAAATATGCCTTTTCTAATATCCACATTCGCTTTTTGCAGGCAACAAATGAGCATGGAATGGAGACATTAATGCACATCTTCAATCTGCAGAGCACATATAAAAAAGCATAGAATATTTACTTATAATAGTCAATATTTAGTATTAATAGTACATATCAAATGGTAGAATGACATTATGCAAACTCTAAAAATATATATTTGTATTTCTAAATCCTGATTAATGGGATCGAAAAAAATATTTCTATTATGTTGTGTATGGAAACATAATATTCCAAACTTTATTATATTTCTAGATTCATTTCTTATGCATATTATAGATTCTTAATATTTATTACTATATTTCAATGACGTACAAATTAATCATTAACTTGTTTTTCTTTCAAATTATTTTCACCATAATGCATGCCTTCTCTTTCAACTAAATATTTATATTATGTCATGTTACATAATATTTCATTCCAAACGTTATTAGATTTATAGATTCAAATTTAATGAAAAATATACATTCTTAATATGTTATACTATACTTAGATGATGTCCACATTACTGATTAAATTATATTTCAATTGATTTACTTTCAATACATTTCATTTGTACTAAAATGTCAATTATCAAAAACTACATCAAAATGACGGTTACATATCTCCTTATTTCTGCAACCTCTCCCCACCAACCAAACACAATTTAACAATCGAAGGAACCTGACGCAACTGCGTCTCTTGTTAAAGTTGACATCAACAAGTCCACCTTACTTTTCACAAGCTTATCCCTCTTTATACCCATCATCATATATGTTAACTATATTATATAAGTATACTATATATATTATAGACATAAAAACTTACAATATTAATATTATATATTATAAAATAATAATAATATATAATTATATTTTATTTATTTAAAAAAATTACATATAATATATGTTTAGTCTTTATATTTGTTCTTTAATTATATAATATATATCTTAAATTTAGTTATTATTCTTATAATTATTAAATGAAAAATTAAATTAATAAGTATAATATATTTTTAACATATATTACATATAAATTAATTTATAGGAAATTTAACAATTTAATTGATTTTTTAGAGTTTCACTTTATATTAATATAAATAGTTCAAGCTTTTCATCTTTTGTCAAATATTTGATTTTTTAAAGAGTGAGGGTAATTATACAATCCAAGTTCAAATTAAATTTTGGAGCTAATTTTTTAATTTAAATTAAATATATTTATTTATTATTATACACAATATTTTAATTTAAATAAGTACATGTTAAAAAATAGTAATATTTAAAAATTTCTAAATATATAATTAATTATTTCTACATTTTATTTATTATGTATTATGTGGTCTATCAAATCACTTGTATTTAATTAATTTTACCATAGCATTACATTATTTATAAATTTAATTTTTAAATCTTAAAAACAAAAAAATATTTAAAAAGTTCTAAATATATAACTAATTGTTTATACATTATATTTAATATTAAAAAAGTTTTAAATATTATATTTAATATTAATTTTAATTAAAATATGTAATTAATTGTTTATCCATCAAATCACTTGTATCTAATTTGTTTTTTTACATCTTTACATTATTTTACAAATTTAATTTTTAAATCTTAAAAATAAAAACAATATTTCATCAAGTGACTTGTATCTAATTTATTTTTTTATACCTTTACATTATTTACAAATTTAATTTTTAAATCTTAAAAACAATTTAAAAAAAAAAAAACTCTAAATAGAAAATCAATTATTTATACATTATATCTATTATTTATTACATTGTATTATTTATCCATCAAGTCACTTGTACCTAATTTGTTTTATTACATCTCTACATTATTTTCAATTAAAATTTTAAAATTAAATAAATCTTATTTTAATAATTATAAAATTATAAAATTACTATTTTTAATATTAAGAAATTTAAAGGAGAAGACCATAAATACTATCAACATGCGTAATCTTATTTTTAACATTTTAAGTTTGACTTTACTTAAACTTTTAATATAAAAAGTTACAATTTTATCTTTATCAATTTTAATATAGTTTGTTTTTTTTTTTTTAATATTTTATTAGAAATACGGTTTAAATTTTTAAAATTTAATTTATTAAAAGATTTGACTATATTTACATTCAATTTGAAAATATTTTTTTATTTGTTAATATTGAGTTTTTAATATTGTTTTTAATATATTAACCATATTTTTAGGTACATATTTTATTAATATTTCAATTTTAACAAATGTAAAAAAGAGTTTTGTTTTTTAATTATTTACTAACTTAAAAGTTTTTTATTTATTATTAATTTTTTAAACATGCCTTCATCTCATCCTCTCCCCCCCTCTATCTCTAAACATGTCTCTCTCTATTCATCCATCTCTCTCCCTCTCTCTTCCTCTCACTCTTCCTCTTCCTAGACCTATATATCTAAAACTCTCTCTCTCTCTCTCCAAGCATACCATTACCCAATTGGTAATGAAACCTTATCATCTTCCTCATTCAGAGGCTTTGTTTTAGTCATTCTTGAATCCTTCTAAGGGAATGCATAGTTTCTATGAATTTTGTTTCAGTCATCTTTGGATAAGTGGATGCATAATTGATTTAAAGATATCACTTCTCTAGTGAAAACTTTGTTTCACAAAAAACATCATTTTCTAATCGGCCTACCAATTGACCTCATGTATCACATAAATGTATGCAAAAAAAGACCAATTTGTTTCCTAATTGACCTTCCACACCTCTTCGGCATACCCATTGCACACCAAGGTGTGATTGCTAGTTTAGCTCTTTTCTCACAAATTCATGATTTTTTACTCACTTAAAATATTAAAATAATTATTACACTTCATTTGTATATATTTTACTTAATATATGTTGTTTGGACAATAACTACAAAATGAACTTAGTTTAATTTAAAAAAATTGCACCTTTCACATTGTTTCATACTTTTATGTAGTAACTTTCATATTATCAACATTATTGCACTTTTTTTAGAAATTTGTACTTGTTATAACAATTTGGATATATCAAAATGAAATCATGATGTGTACATATATATAGTTTGTTGTAAATTAAATAAAGTGAAAAGACTACTCCTTTGCACATATGTATGATTTTAAATTGAGGTGATAGATATCTAATCTATAAATATGATAAAAATATAAATTCTTACTATAATTTTTTGCACTATGTTTTCATGCTCATTTTCATGAAAGTTATAAAATAGAGTTCAAATAGGTTAATATTCAAGGTTACTATGGTAACCATAAGAGAAGACCCAAATGATCCACTAGCTATTCCACACGATGTTCTATGTGTGTTACTCTCTAGTCGGTATGCTAACTGGAGTGACTATAAATGAAAAAAGATTCTCATATTTAATAGTTGGGAATTCAAGGATACAATTATTTCATACTAGAAGAATCTCCCTTCACTTTTCATATAATAAGAACACATTGTATAAGCATTATTGTATCACATCTTATATTGGAATGGTAGACTACAAAAAATACAAATAAAAGACTTTCAATTTATTTTCCATAAGAGTAATAAATAATATATTTTGAAAGGTATCATCTAGCTAATCATGTAGATCATTATAGAGCTATTAGGGAAGATGATATGTGTATATTCTTCAACCAAATTAAAACAATATTTTTATAAGAATAAGTGAATGCTTGAAAAATTATCTCATGGATCCAAATTATTACAATTTTCCAAGGGTAGAGTTTTACCTCCTTCATTGAGATTATGCATCTAAAGTGATAGTAAAATATTATCAAACTTTTATTACACATACAATCATGACTCATATATTTGAGTGGTATCAAGTGATTGATGACATATTACATCAAAAAATGTATGGCTTTTAAGAAATAAACCTTAATTAAGACCATTAGCATGTGTTACTCTCTCTAAGTTGGTATGCTAAGCAGTGACTATAAATGATCAAGTTTCTCATATTTAATAGTTGGGAATTCAAGGATACAATTATTTCATACTAGAAGAATCTATTAGGTTAGGTGACATTTACCTTGCAAACCTATGTCATTTTTATTTCTCCATATTTCTTGGAAAGTGTCTTAGGGGACATGTGAGAAATGTATTTAATTTTGGCATTATTGTAATTTCATTTTCAAGAGGGAATTTAATGTTGGTGGAGGTCAAACATAACTAGAGGACACCATACTCTCTCCTAGGTGTGCACATTGGGAATATGAAGTCTTGGTGGGGAGCCAAGTTTGGAGGGAAGCATGTGACCATTGGTGTGCCACCTGGAAGCTGAATAGTCATCGAAGCATCTTGAATGCCAAAAGTTGAAGGGGCTACAGGTTAGGTGCCCATGTTGAAGCCTTATGCACATTAATTAATTTATTATGATGAATCTTGGTTTTCCAAGGATGGGGTGTGGGTTTTTTCTAGTGGTTTGCACCTCTTGTTTAGGTTTGCCATTTGTGGTTTTTCCTCCCACAAGTTCTATAAATTGGAGTCTTCAGATGGTAGTTGCATCTTCTATTATTTGCAGATGTATGAAAGCATCCAAGTTGTAGGAGAAAAACAATGAAGTTTATTGTGGCGTATCTCTCTTTTGAAGAAAAATAATATACTTGCCCTCTTTTCTCATGTGGAGTTTTTTCCCGAAAGGGTTTCTTCATGTAAATCTAGTGTCATATTTGTTTGCTTATTTTTTTATTGTGATGAATGTGCAATCACATACATTAAATTAGATTTGGTAATCTTATTTTCAGATTTGAATACACATACATAAGTTATTATTGCAACTTAGTTCCACCTTGTTTTCAATATTTGGTATTAGAGCTAACAGTTATGTTTAAAAGGGGATTCCTTTCTCTTAAGTGTTGGAGGTTTTCTAGCTGCAATTGGAGCTTTTTTTTGTGGTCTATTGCAGATCTATGAAGAATATTTTACATGCCATGGCTTCTACCTCTCACTAGGATATTGAAAAATTTAAAGGAATGAACTATGTGATGTGGAAATTAAAGATGGAGGATATCCTAGAAGAGAGAGATTAGTGGTTGTCCATTTCATAAGAAAGTAAACTAGCTACAATGAGTGACAAAGATTGAAAACATTTAGACAAGAAGGCATGAGGAACTATTCAGTTGTGTCTTACATATTCCATCCTTTTTTAATGTCTCCACTAAATACACCACATATAAGTTGTGAAAAAGGATAGGTGATATTTATCAAACTAAAAGTTTGTCTAACAAGTTATATCTCAAAAGATGTTTATATTATTTAAAAATGAAAGATGATTTCTCTATAGCAGATCATCTAAATGATTTTAATATGAGTATAAGTCAACTTGCATCCAAAAATGTTAAAATTGAAGATGCAGATAAATATATCTTGTTTCTTTCTTCTTTTCCTGAATCTTGGGAAATTTAATTATTATCATAAGTAATGGTAATGTAGAACCAAAGATGGAAACCATAATCTCCATACTTCTTTCAAAGGAGATGAGGAGAAAGTCCATGAATGTGGGCAAAAAAACTCTGAAGATTCCTTGCATGTGTGGGGTAGGTCTAAAGAGAAAGGGACTAAAGGGGATAATAAGAGGGATAATTCTAATGGACGTTCTAAAACCCTGAAAAGAGTAAAGTGTTGGAATTATGGTAAAAGAGGGCATGTGAAAAAGGAATTTAGGAATAAGAAAAATAATTTTGATTCCTCCACAGAGAATTCCTTTGATGACGATTTTGATGCTTTTTTTTTTATCTTAGCTAACACTATTAGTGATGATGCTTGGCTTATTGATTTAGGTTGCTCCTACCCATGAATCCTCACAAGGAGTGGTTTACTAATTATAGAGAATATGATGGGGGATAATTTTTCCTTGGTGACAACAACACAAAAAGGATTGTTGGTAAGAGAAAGGTAAATTTGTTTTCCAGTGATGGGAGAATTAAAAATCTTGATAATGTTTTGCATATTCCAGGACTTGCAAGAAATTTACTTTCAATGTCCAAATTGAATGATTCTGGAATACATGTGACATTCGATAAGTTTGGTTGTAGGTTGGTAAGAGGGAGTTTGGTGATAGCTAAAGGATCTTAGATAGGGACTTTATTTAGGCTAAATACCTCTACTTTAAGTAACTCTACCAATGTAACTAAAACTGAAAAATACATGTATGTTGTGACACCATAGATTGGGTCACATAGGTGAAAAAGGACTTCAGACCATTCTAAATAGAATGTTGGTTGACATTATTTCTGATTTTTCTATTGGTAAAAATTATTTTTGTGAACATTGTGTGTTTGGAAAACAAAATAGATGATAATTTTCTAGTGGAACTAATAAGACAAAGATATTATTAGAGATCATTCATTCAGATGTATGTGGGCCAGTGAATGTGGACTCTTTGGGAAAATCTCGATATTATGTCTCTTTCATTGATGATGTCTCAAGATACTCAAGTGGATTTATTTTATGCATTCTAAATATAGTTTTTCACTAAGTTTAAGGAATTTAAGGCCTTAGTTGAAAAATAAACAGATTATAAGATAAAATTGTTGAGGTTTGACAATAGGGGTGAATATTGTTCCAAAGAATTTGATGAACTCTGTAAGCATGCAATTATTGGTCGATAAAAGAAAATTCCTTATACTTCCCAAAAAAATGGGGTAGCAAAAAGAATTAATCGAAAGAGATGGGAGTATGTTTTTTATTAGATTAGCAGGGGAAGGGCTTTGATCCCATGGTTACAACCAAAACTCAAAAAAACAAAATAGGGTGGGTAAAATAGCACCACCAACCATCATCAAAAACATGTCCAGGGTGGCACGTAGGTCGAATAACATAACAGTAACCATAGAAGCATTATAATTAATCAAAAATAGAAGATTACTACTAGAGTAATTAAAACTACGAAGACCATTTATCAGGTCCACCATATACGAGCAAGTCTGAAACCATAACAAATCTATTTAAAAATAACAATCCGAAATATTAAAATAGAATGAAAAAAAAAGTAGGACAACCATAAACAAAAACAAGAAAGAAAGCCATTACTTAGATTTTCCAAACAGGTCCCAATAATATCCTATTAGGGAGATATACTCTCTCCAATCAAGTCCCTCAGTCTCATCCAAGTCCTTCAAGTTGTCTGTTTTTCCCAACTTTTTCAGCTTTTTATTGATCTTGGTTTGACCAGACACTGCACTGACCATTTCTCTGCGCATTAGACCGTTTGTCACCTTCATCAGCGTAACCAAATCTTTTTTCATATCATCCATTTGAACCTACATATAGGTTAGTCTGATTTTTAGAAAATCAATACTAGAATCTTCAACAGTAGTTTCATTGCTAGTATTCCTGATTCCAGGAGCAATCAGGGTTTCATTCTTTTGGTCTTCTTCAATTTTAGTTTCCTCCTCCTCATTATCTTCATCCTCCTCTTTAGTTTCCTCTTCACCCATGTCATGGGCAGTATCTTCAAATTTTGTCCCATCACTTTCTTCATCAACTTGGGCTTCAAATTCTTCCACCTCCAACTCTTCCTCCTCATGAAAAGTGGCTTTTTGTTTCCCCTTCCTATCCTGGGATGCAACCTTGGCTAGACGAGCGGATCTATGACATCCACCACCCTGACACTACTTCTTATCCTTCAAGTCCTCTATTTGCATGCCCTCCTTTTCTTCACTAATGGTAATGACTTCACTTTGGATTTTCAGCTCTGTTTTCATCTTCTTAGACTTAGGAAGTTCTAGGATAAGAGGGGAATGCTTGTGCTTATCCGGAGTCTTTAACCAACTCAAGCTTGATGGAGCTTTTAGCGGGATTCTACAAACCCACAGGGGTTGAAGGATTAGATCTTTTAGTAGTAGGGGAATGGATTTTAGCAGGGTTTAACTCATTTCTAACAGCAACAATGGGAGGTGGTCTGGGGTTAGGCTCCTCAATAGGGTTAGCCTCCTCTAAAGGTTCCACATTTTCACCAACATTACGGTTCTCATTATCCAATCTGGAAACTAAAGGGTTTCCATTAGAATTCAAAGCTAACACATGCTTGTAAAGGGAAAGCATTAAACCTTGATGTAGGGGAGGGCTCACCCCTTTTTCAATAGTAAGTTGCAGGGAAGAAAGTAAATAAAAGGGAAAAATGATTCTCTCATTGTGCCTTATATGATTCAACAAAGGAAAATGGTACGTGTGTACTATCATATATCTTCCTTCAAGTATGAAATACCACATCACAAACATACTCACCAGGGCATAAGGAGTCAGGAGCTCAAGCCACGCGTACCCATTTTGAAATCTGATTAGATTCTCGCCGTCATGAAGAAACTTGTCAACAAATGACTGGTAGTCAACACCACTCCTTTTTAGCCACCTTCATTCCCTGGTTTTGCAAACTAGTAGCCTTTGCAATAAACTATGTCGTCACCTTGAATTTAATCGCTCCAATTGCCACATTCCACTTCCTCCAAGAATTGGTAAAATTTGCGGTAAGGCTCTCGTTGTATCCATTCATGGCCTCGAAGAAGGGGGGCATACCCACTCTGTCAAAAAGTCTCCACAGGTCCGCATTTTGTTTAAGCGCTTGGAAATTTAGAGGTTCTGTGCGCTTCCGCGACCCACCCATCTTTGTGCTATGCAAAATTTTTGGATTTTGCAGGCTTTTCTTCATAACCTCACTCCACTTTGGCTTCCTACCAAACTTGCAGAAGGCATTATTGCAAACAGTTTGTAAATAAACATTTTGAAGTAAAATTCGAGAACTTTCTTTTAGAGATAGCTGATACCATGTTTCCCGAGGCTAAGAGATTATTATTATTTTTACAAATAATTAATGACTCTTTATTCTTCATACAAAGAAAATATTCACAATAGCAGGTGGAATTGAAATAGGGCACTTCAACATGCTTGGATTTTACACCCTTCTTCAACTTGATTAATGCCATGTGATCCTTAACCATCTCGGTAAGGAGATAATAATTACCTTTTTCTCCTGAGGAGATCTTCTTTCTTGACACCGTACCACTTACTTCATCAGTATTTTGTATGCTCATTATATCACTCGATCGCAAACACTTCCTCTACCATTCCCAACCATCATCTTTGTAAGTTGTATACATATTCAAAATTTTATTTTAGAACCTTGTCCTTTAATGGCATCAACAATTGATTATTTACCCAACGGGTCCACCCATTACACTTCAACGCTTCATTGGCAACATAATCAGTGGAAATATTCCCTTCTTTAAACACATGTTGCACCCTGCTATGAGTAAAGAAACTCATAAGGGACAAAAATTTATCAATGATTTCTTTTAATTCCCAGGGATCGCAACAACCCCATTCAAAATATCCACAATTAACTTTGAATCTCCTTCCAGAATAACCTTTTTAAAAGCATAATCCCTTAGAGTCTTTATGCCCCCCATACAACCATTGCCTCTACTTTATTATTAGAGAAAACTCCCAAATTAACGCTATAGCTCACAATGCAGTCACCTAAGTGGTTTCTAAGCAGATCTCCCACCCCATCCATACCCGGGTTACCTTTAGAACACCCGTCAAAGTTACACTTAATCCATTCTCTTTCAGGAGGAACCCACATTATAGACTTCCTAGCTAGAATTAAGGTCCAATTAATATTAGTTAGATCCTTTCTTAGACCCCAAACCTACTTAATTCTCATCTCTTTATAGTTTGGCCTGAATTTTGAGAAGCTATATCTTCCCACATCCATATTTTCCTAAACTTGTGCTTTTATGATCATACAAACCTCATAGCCGCTTCTCTCAGCTTCCCTAAAGATCATGTTATTTCTTTCCTTCCATATTCCCCATATTAAGAAGGGGTTAATTTGGTTCCAAAGATCCACAATTACATTATGGGAGAAAGAGAAACTAGACCAAATTTCAACAAAAGACTTCATAGTATGGGGAAACACCCAGTCAGTGAACAACAAAGGAAGGAAGAATGACCACACTTCTCTAGAGAATTGGTAGTGAAAGAAAAGGTGAATAATAGACTCTTCATCCTACTTGCAAAGGATGCATCAGTTAACAAGCTGAAACCCTCTCCTAGCTAGGTTATCAATAGTAAGAATTATTCTATGTGAAGCAACCCACCATAAATAGTTGATTTTTGGCACCATGTTTTTAATCCACACTTTATCCCAGTGATGGTCTCTATTGTCAATAAGTGGTTTAAACAATTCATCATAAGCATGTTTAACAGAGAAAAAAACTAAAGAGCTTCCCTTCCACACCCATTCATCTTCCCTTTCAATAGCGAACCCATTCACCTCCCCTATGAGAATGTGTAACCTTAACATAATCAGATCCCAGTTGATATGTCTCTGACCTCTCAAATTAACACTCCTTAATAGCAATTTGAACTCCTTCCATTTAGGTTCTTCCACCTCCCAATTGACATAACCCACCACCTTTTTCCACATATCTTTTTCAAGCTTTGTTTAAGAGGATTAAAGCCATCAGTTGAGGAGAGAGGGGAAGCCTCAATCTAGGGATCTTTCCAAAAATCTATGTTTTTACCATTACCAATCCTCTTTCTAACCTTCGATTTCTACACATTTTTAATTTTAATAAGATGGTTCCATAGAACAAACCCATTGGGAAGATTGGTCGCAGAGAGGAAGCAACTAGGATTTATGTTCTTCAAATACTTAGCTTGGAAAATCTTCACCCAATCCTTAGACCCTTCCAAAAGGTTCCATCCCACCTTAGCAGTAAGGGCTTTGTTAAGAACTTTGATTCTCCCTATCCCCAACCCTCCAACACTATTTGGAGTGCACACTTTCTCCCAACTAACTAGAGACATTCTATTTTTCTCTTCAGTTCTAGACCACATAAATCTTCTCTAAATCTGTTCTATTTTTCCCCCTATGAAGGCCATAATTTTGAAGAGAGACAGGTAGTAAATCAAGATATTATGTAAGGAGGCTTTTAATAGCTGGATCTTCCCTACTAAGCTAAGAATTTTACCCTTCCACCCAACCAACTTCTTTTTAACTCTCTCAATTAGATGGTTCTAATAATTATTTTCCAACTTTTTAAAAATTAGAGGTAACCCAAGGTAAGCTATTGGTAGGACAGCTTCCCGACATCCCAATATCTTCACCACTCTTTCCTTCACAACTTGGTCAACATTAAAGAAGTATATCTTTCTTTTTTCATAGTTGATATGATGTCCATAAACAAAAGCACAGTCATTTAGAATTGATTTCCAGAGGTTGGCTTCCCTTACCGAGGCTTTACCAAACAAGAGTGTGTCATCAAAAAATTGTTGGTGGGAGTCAAGCGGGAGAGACGAAGCAACTTTTACACCTTTAAGGGATTTAGAGTCAACAAGCTTTTGGATATTCCTTCCCAAGACCTCAACAACTATTATGAAAAGATAGGGTGAGAGGGGATCACCTTGCCTCAGACCACAACCACAAGAGAAATAACCTTGGGGAACACCATTAACCAGAACATAGCACATAGGAGAGGTAACACAAGCAGAGAGCAGCTTTAGGAATCTTCCCTCAATCCCAAATTTCCTAAGAACAACAAAGAGGAACAACCAAGAGACTCTATCATAAGCCTTAGAGATATCAATTTTGAAGGCCATCCCAGGGTTTTTACTAAGGTCCATAAAGTGGAGGATTTCATGGGTAGAGATAACATCATCAAGAATGTGTCTACCTTGGACAAACCCTTTCTAGTTCGGGGCAATCATTTTTCCTAAAACAACTTTAATTCTGAACACAAGGATCTTGGAGAAAAATTTATAGACAATATTATAGAGGCTAATGGATCTGTAATCTTTAATAGAAGAGGCATCATCATTCTTGGGAATAAGGGAAATAAAGGTGGCATTTAGTTGGTTTAGGAGCCTGTCCAACCTGAAGAAATCTCTAGCAACATTAAATAAGTCAAATTTGACAATATCCTAGTAAGTCAAAAAAAGGCAGGAGGGAACCCAGTAGGGCCAGGGGCTTTATAAGCCCCAAAAGAGAACACAACCTATTTAACTTCTTCCATAGAAACAACATTAGTCAAATTCTTTAAGTCTTGTTTAGAAATAACTTTAGGGATCACCTCAAGGAAATCATGTACTTGATTAGCATTACCTTGGGCATTCTGGTAAGAGGAGAAGAAGTTAATAGCTTTCCCAACAATTTATTTTTTCAGTTGAGACTGTGGTACCATCATCTTTCTTGAGCAATCTAATCCTATTCTTGCTTTTGTTTTTCAAGGTAGATTGGTGGAAGAATTTAGTATTTTGGTCCCCTTCAACTTGATAAATTTTTTTGGGTAGAAGCGGTTGGTACTACTTTTTATTTAATTAACAAATTTCCTTGTTCAACTCTTGTTGATAAAGAACCTTATGAAGTGTGGATAGGTAGAAATCCTTTTGTTTCAGATTTAAGGGTCTTTGGTTGTGATGATTTTGTTCGTGTGCCTTAAGAGAAGTGATCTAAATTGGATCCAAAAGAAAAAAACAACTTTGTTGGTTATGGTGAGAATTTAAAATGTTATAAGCTTTGGAATCCTCTAACCTGTAAAATAATCTTGTCTAAAGATGTGATTTTTAGGGAATTTAGAGCTTACTCAAGAGAAGAAAAACCAAAGGAGAAAGATAAGACAAAGATAGTGCACTTCGAGAAAAAGATTGAGAAGCAAGAAGATGCACATGTGGAAGAGTTAGATGGATTTGAGGATGGATAAGAAGAAGAGGGTTTAGATAGTTCAGAGGATGTGCAGGATGAGCACACATAAGAACAAGTGGAGCCCATTACTCTTACCTTGAGTTGGTCCACAAGGCAATGAAATCTAGTTAACATGTATAGCCCATCAAATTACCATTCTGTATTTTCTTTGTTGAGTATTGATGATGAACCTAGATCATTCAAGGAGTCTCTCTCTATGGAGGAAAGTGAGTCTTGGTTGCAGGCCATGCAGGAGGAGATGATGGATTTGGATAGTTGTAACACCTAGAATTTTGTTAGATTTCCTAAAGGAAGGAAGCCCATTATATGTAAGTTGGTATTTAAAAATAAATTTGGTGTAGACGGTTGGTTAGAGTGGTACAAGGCCAGATTAATGGCTAAGGGATATTCCCAAAGAGAGGGAGTTGATTTTGGTGAAATTTTCTTTGTTGTTGCAAAATTAACTTATATTAGATTCCTATTATCTATTGCTACTACTTATGAATTTGAGATAGAGAAAATGGAAATTAAAATTGATTTCTTGCATGGGGATCTTGAGGAGAAAATACATATGTGACAACCTAACGATTTTGTTGTGAAAGGAAAATAACAATTGGTTTGCAGGTTGAAGAGATATTTGAATGGTTTGAAATAATCACCCAGGATGTGGTACTAGAAGTTTGATACTTTTATATTGAATTTGGGTTTTCTTAGGATTGAATAGGATCATTGTGTTATTAAAGTTATTGATGATCATATTCTAATTATTGTCTTATAAGTTGATGATATGTTGTTTATGGGTAACAATAAGGTGATGATTAGGGAACTCAAGGAACAAACTCTGACACATTTGATATGAAGGAATTGGGGGCTGCAAAATATATTCTTGGGGTGAAAATCAATAGAGATCGGGCTAACATAAAGCTTTGGTTAAGTCAAAGTAAGTATGTTGATACAATTTTGTGAATGTTTAATATGCATGATTGTAAGCTAGTTAATATTCCATTTCTAGTTGGTACTAAGTTGAGCTTGGATATGTGTCCTAATTCTGATAATAATTTTGAGGATATGTCTAAGGTTCCTTATTCTAGTATCATTGGTAGTTTAATGTATGCAATGGTTTGTACTAGACCAAATATAACCCAAACAGTGAGAGTTCTAAGTAGGTTTATGTCTAAACCTGGTAAGAAGCATTGGAATTTTTTTAAGAGGGTGTTTAGATATTTACATGGTACTACAAATTATTATTTGATTTATCATAGTACTAATAATCTAGTCAAGTCATTTGACATACAGGGGCTTGTTGATACAGATTGGGTAGGTGACTTGGAGAGTCAAAGGTCCACTAGTGGCTATGTGTTCACTTTGTTTGGAGGTGCAGTGAGTTGGATGAGTAAGAGGCAACCCACAATTGCATTTCCCGCCATTGAAGTAGAGTATATGGCTGCTACACATGCCTCTAAGGAGGCAATATGGTTACAAATACTTAGTAATGGCATTAGTTTTGATTGTAGGTCAACAAGGATTGGATATGGTAGCAAGAGTGCTATTTTTTTGGCCAAAAATCCTATGTATCATGCTCGTGTACTAAACATGTTTATGTTCAATATCACTTTGTTTGAGAGATGGTTGAGAATGGTAAAGTCTTGATTGATAATGTTGACACTTTGGATAATGTTGTAGAATCTCTCACGAAGCCAGTGACCACATGTAGTGTAAAAAATTGTCACCCTTGACAATTTCACACTAGGTTTTTCTCCCCCTATGTGGTTGGACCTAATTATACATTAATTGCACAATTTTATAAACACTCTTGGAAAATCAAACATGAGAAATCAAATTATGCATTTAATATTTCCCCCCGACACTTTTAGACCCCGAAAAAGGTGGATCTAGTCTAGGGCATACTGCACCCTAGACCACCTAATTTGGCCCCAAATTTGAATATGTCAGTGTCGATTTTATTATTTTAATTTTTAATTTTAAATGTTGACTATCGGTATTTGATTTTTTGGAAATTAGAAGAGTTGCATATAAATACAATGTATTTTCACCATTTTAATCCTAACACTTCAATTGAGCAAATCAATACTATCCTAAAATCAGTCAAGGGCATTCAAGAGAAGAATTATCAAGAATTTTAGTAGCATTATTACAACACTTTCATTAATAAAGTTTAATTTTGCAAGTCATCAAGATGAAGGAAGCAATTATGTTCAAAGAGCTATTGTGATCAATCATGTCAAATCATGAAGTTGTATTGAGTTATCCTCTACATGTTAGTTGCAACAATCTATTGTGTATGTGAGTTAACCTTTTGTAGCTCTATCAAGAAATCAAGGCATCCATTAATCAACTTGTGTGTGGCATCTCTTCTTTAAGGGTTTTCACATCAAGGTAACATTATCATTTGTCATTTGTCATTTGTCATTTCAGTCAATTATTATTGTTTTGTCCTCTGCCTAACCTAGGGCATGCCCTCTTGATCATCATCAATTATTGATGTACGTGGAGGTAGAAATACCAACATGGAGTTTGACTTAGGGAAGCCCCTATAGCACAACATTTCCCCTATTTTCATGTGTGTAGGTCAGATAAGAAGATTTTAGTAGGCGGCAATTTGGGAAAACACAATGCAGACTACAACCTTCAATTTGGAATTTGTAGATCTAGAAGAGAACCAAGCTAGTCTGGGGCGCATTGCGCCCTTGTCCTTGTAAATCAGGCTCAAATTTATAGTAGAGGTTCTTCTCTATGTATTAGTCTCAAATCTGAATTCATTTTGTTACTTTCTATTTTTCGTTTGTTTGCTAATTACATTTTCAGATCTAGGGTTGTATGTCAAATATGATTGTCAAGTCACACATCAATTTTATCATTCTCACAACACATAAAACAAACATAAGCACTAGGGAATGGGTGATCCCACAATACTGGTTTACAATTTTTGGCCAAACTAGACACTAAACTAATTTTTTCTAACTAAATCTTCACTTTCGGGCACCTATAGCGGCTAAACTGTGAGGAATTTGAAGATGATGCAAACTAGTGATCTGTGGTATTTTTTCTGTAGATTCTAAATATTTTTTTTTTCAAAAAATTTGGAATCAGATTGCACTTCTTTTTCCATCTCCTTCGAAAACTAGTTTTTTTCAGTAAACACCATTTTAAGGAGTGACGCTCACCGTATAACACATAACTTTTTTTCCATGAAGGATAAAATTCTATTTTTTTTAATTTAAATTTGTAACTATGATATCTAGTGCTTCCAATTGGTTTCATAGTGTTTTATTGAATATTTTTACCTTAATCAATTTTCGAAGTCAAACCAATTACAATTCAGACATAGGAGGATCGTATAACACAACTTTTTTTTGTATGTATCGAAATTCAATTTTTTTTGTTGGATCAAGGACTTCAATATCTGGTGCACTCATATTTTTCAATTTTTTTTTGATAATCTTCTATTTTTCCACATGTGCAGAATAGAGAGCTTGATTTTTGGTGAAAAACTGACATTCACAAGAAATAAAAAATAAATAGAATAATAAAATTAAATTTATTTAAAATTATACTTTTTGGGAAGCTTATAATAAGGACTACATACAAAAAATAAAATTTAAATGAATTCATTTGATCCCCCAAAAGGTAAATCAAAAGTGGTTTTTTATCAACATTTTGATAGGTGTAAAGGAGACTCTGTTATAGGTATGGTTTAAAGCTAGCAGGGTTCCATCCAAGGGGGTTTGATCTAAGGTAGTTTGATCAAACTATCTTCAATTGGAATGCTTTAAATGGAACTTTTTAAGGCTTAAATCATTATATTTTTAAAAAAATATGTGATTTCAGCAAAAATCAGAATCTCCCAGAAATTGTAAACTAGCTTTGTAGGATCACCCAGATTGAATCTCCATTGTGGCAACAAGCTAATCATCAAACCCTATTCAACTTATATTTAATGTCAAGTCAAGTGAAAAGGAAATAATCTTAGTTATCCTAATTGGATCTAGATCACTTTTCCTACTCAACATTTTGGTGAACCCAACATATCCTACACTTGCATTTTTTAATTATTTTTTATTGCATAAAATCTGAAAATTGAATTTAAAACCTAGGTGCTTTGAATATCTAATGATCATTTGCATTTATTTCAAAAAACTCCACATTTTCATTCTTTGTGCATCATAAATTAAAAGAAAAATATTGAAAAATATTTTGCATTAAATTGTATAATTTCAAATATGATTTTTTATTGTTTAGGGCTTAGATCTAAGTTATTTTTATTGGACATTTTATTTTGTCAAAATTTCATACAAAATTTAGTGAAAAATCATATTATATTTTCATATTATTTCCATTTTAAAAGATTAAAAGTATTTGATTTTTTATATTTTTTGGAAAAATCAATCAATCATAATATTCAATTTTTGAAAATGATCATTTGAACATATTCAGTTGTTCTAAAAATTTCAAAAATTGCATTCATGTATGTGATTCATATAGAAAAATTAGGTTTTGGTGCATTCCCAAAACTCTATTCACTTCTAGACCTGAACCTTTGAAACATAGGACCCTCATACATTGTAGATGATTCCTAGATTTTGAATTTTATAAAAACACATGTCTAGTCTAGGGTGTATTGCACCCCTGTCCAATTAGTTTGGGTTAAAAATTGTTGTGAAAATATTTTTTATTGTTCTTTTTTCATGTCTAGTTCCTATTTTGGAATTTTGTGTTACAAACTATCTGATTTTGTTGTGCATCGCTAGTTTGATCAATAATACATAGCATAATGTTTTCATTGCAAAAATCTTGTGTTGTCATAATTCATATTCTATTGTTAGATCTTGTTAGTAAGTTCAAAGAATTTTTGTTACAAGCAGGTAAAAATGAGTTCCTCTCTCCTCTTTTGTTATTTTTCATCGATCTCTCTCCCAATATCTCTCCTATTTGTGAGGGCATTTTGGTGCAAGAGGATGCAATCATTAACAATCATAACAATCATGTTTGTTCTTCTCCCAATATCTCTCCTACTTGTGAGAGTATCTTGGTGCAAGAGGATCCAATCATTGAGAATCATGAGAATCATGTTTGTTCCTCTCCCTATACCTCTCCTACTTAGGAAGATATTGTAGTACAAGAGGATGAAATTATTGATACATTTTCAAATGATAGTAAGGTGGCTTGTATGGATGAAGTTTCAAAATTGACATTAGGTCCTCCATTGATAGAAGATTTCCAAAAAGTTGAAATCATACACCCACATTTGATTATTGGACCTCCTAAAAGGGTGTGTGCAAGTTGTCAACTTTTTGGCTAAAAAGTGGAAGTGTTTTCCCTAATTTTAAAAAAAAATCTCCTTTGACCTAAAAACTTGAAGCACTTAAAGATTGAATCTTAAAAAAATTCAATAATATGAAATGTAGTACTCCAAGTCTAGTTTCCAAATATGTAATTTATTTTAATACCCATATGATACAAATTGATTTTCAATAGGTGTATCTAAAAACCATGTTTAAAAGTCACTTTTTTTTTACCATACCATGCATGTGTATGTCATCCATACTTTGACCTAAATAATTGTATTTTTCTTAATCCTTTTGGGAAAATATCTATAACACACTGAAGAATGTGCACAATATTTTTTGTATTTTTTTAAAATATTTTTATTGGCCATAATTGTTGTTTAGAAAATTCCTCACATATGTCATGCATAAGATGGCCTAATTTATCATTTTTTTGATTTTTTTCAAATTGAAAAGAATTTTCTGAAGAATGTGCACGTACAATTTATTTTTTTAAAAATTATCTTAATAAAAAGTTTTAAAATACTTAAAAAACCCCGATATTTCAAGTTTATGGACCAGTTTCATCAAAAATTATTTGAAAAATAGAAAAATAATCCAATTGTAAAAGAAAATACATATTTGGAATTTACACAATATCATCTATTATTTCATCCAAAAATTCTACAAAAAACATCTTTAGACATGTCCAAAGTCACTCTTTTCTACTAATACTGACATGAACTTCAAGTTGTAGGTCAAAGCAGGTCCAAAGCTAAGGGTTGGCTCCCCAAGCCTTTTTTCCGACCCAAAACCCATAGAAAAAATGGGGCTGAAAATTGAAATTTTTAGAAACGGGATCCCGTTTGGTTTCTTTTTAAATTTTAAGCCTTTATGAAATAGGATCTTGTTTTAGAATGGGATCTTGTTTCTACAAAATAGGATTTCGTTTCTCCAAAACAGGTTCGAATTTCTAAAAAATGGGATCCTATTTTTGGCTTGGGGTCCCAAAGCGAAACAAGATCTCGTTTGCTAAATAACGAGATCCTATTTTGTTTTTCTCGACTTTGGGTTTTTTTCTAAGTCTAAAACTTCCACTAGAAGTGGACTCATCTTTTTGCATTTACCCAAAACTCCTTTAATTATGGGACCACCTAAACCACCTCTCATTATAGGACCTCCTCAACCTCATGGCCATATCCTAAACTTTGCAAAACAACTCACTAGTAACCATGTGCAACAAGATGTGTTGAAGCATCCAAGTTATCATGTAGTTTCTCACACGTATAACACTCAAAGTAATAAGCAACCAAAAAAAACAACATCCATTCCATTAACTCAACCATATCTCCCATCCCCACCTAGCCTTCCTCAACATAGTGGTAAATAATATGATATTTTTGAGCAAATTTGTAATATTAAAACAAAAATTTCCCTTTGGGATTTGATTCAAACATCACCTATGTACCACGAGATGCTCCAAGAGGCTTTGCAAATGATTGATATCTTACATTTTGTCAAACTGAATGATGTAGCAGCCTTTTTTGATTGTATGGAAGCAACAAAGTTGGATATTACCTTCCCTCAACATGAATTACCCTTGCTTGAGATCTAAAACAAACATGAGTCTCTAATGATAATGGTTAGAATTAATAAAACTAGGGTTAGACATACTCTTATTGATAATGGATTAGGTCTTAATGTTTGTAGCTTTGATCTTCTAGATAAACTTGGTGTGGATAAAAATATTATAAAAACTAATAATCTTCAATTCACGACTTTGATAATGTTAATAGGAAACCATTCGAGACAATCACACTACCCATTAAGGTAGGGCTTGTAGTTTTTCCTACCCCATTCAATATCATGTCAAGACCACCTACATATAATCTTCTTCTAGGTAGACTATGGATTCATACCATGAAGGGAGTCTCATCTACTCTCCACCATCAGCTGAAGTATGAATAAAATAATAAGATATATACAGTTAAAGTTGATGAAAAAAGTCATGATTCAAAAATTAAAGCCGAACATAACACTTCCAACTCTCTTAATACTTTGACTTCAAATTCAAAGGTGGAACCCATACATGTTGAAGATAATGATGATTGTATTTAACTTATAACAAAACTTTTATATGATGATTAAGGGTTGTTAGGTTTTACACCTCGTTTCAATGGGGAATCTACAATCTCGCCACAAAAGTATAGAGAGTTGAATACACATTATGATCATGATATTGCTTCATCTTCAAACACATGTTTTAGTGATGATTGGGGTTCATTAGATTTTACACCCTCCTTTATTAGAGAGTACAAAATCTCACAATCTAAACCTACGAAGTCTTGTGTTTCATTCGCTTAATCTTCATCCACATCAACAAACCCGAAAACATCACCCCTTGATGGTGATGGGGGCTCTTTAACTTTCATCCCTCATGCGTTGGTAATGCCTAAATTTAAAAACTTGAAAAGTATTTGCATTCTTGTGAAAGAATCAATTCTTCTCATGACCATTTAGATAAGAGTTCTCCATCTGAGTTGGAAGAATGTTATAGTCTTGGATATAAAATTCTTTGTAAAAATGGATATAAGGAATATATAGAACAAGGAGTTAAGGATCATGTGAAGTCTATGCCATATCTATCAAAAATTGCTTTAGGTTTTCAACCTTCTTCTCCGTCTTCATCCCATTTTCCATCATCTACTATATTTAAAACATCATGTGGTAATCGAGCAATATTTTCTTCACAAGAGAAAAATTTGTCTCCTACACCTTTATCAAAGAAAAATCATATTTTATGAAGCTTCTCAAATCCCACTTTCAATTACTCTTCCTCCTCCAACATGTAAGAAATTTTATAGCAATAACTCTTTTTTTGCATATCATCAAGTGCATAGTCATTTCACTAACAAATGTCAAGCCTTAAGTAGTAAAATACAATAAAGTTGATTGTGGTGCTCTTCCATGTGTTGATGCACCTAATCACTCTAGACAATAATGATCTTTATCCTATGGTGTTGCTCTTCACTATGTGGCATTTTTAGCTTCATGTGTTTGCTCATTTCCATTCATGGTGGTACAATCTTAAGTGCAACCATATTTATCTATGGTAGAAACATGATAGTCTCTTGCATGGTTGTCTTGGTTTCTACACTTGGTGGCAAGGATAACTAGTTTTGGAGGTGTGCATTCTCCTTGAGGATCCCCTCTTCATCTATTGTTTCATTAAAATAACACAATAGAAAGTATGTTAACATTTTAAGGGGGGACATATAACCCCTATCCATTTCATAGATTTCTTGTGAAATTTGACTTATTGACAATACCCCTTTGGTGGTGATATTGTTTAGAATTCCCCCTAAGGCGTGGTTATCAACTCATCCCCTATGACATTAAGCATCAATTTGTCCCCCATGACATTAAACTTTTGTGCACTCCCTGAAGCATGATTGGAAAAATAGTCCATGGTTTTGGAATAATAGAACTTGTTGATTCATGTACTTGAGAATATTTTAACATGACCACCTAGTATAACACAACTTTCTTGCCAGTGGAGCTATGTGTCTCATGAATGATTTAACATTCTTATGGGAGCACCATTTTTTCTAACACATTCGATGGATGAAGTTTGGTATTTGAGACAAATTTAATATCGAGGTCTCTTTACCTTACCAACTCGAATCCGTTTTAGTACTAACACATGTGTTTGTGTTTTGATTATGTCTTATTGTTTACATTATGTTTACGTCGTGTTTGCATTTCATTTATATATTTACATTATGATTATGTTGTGTGTCTTCATTGTGTATGCTTCATGTCTATCATATTGCATCACATCTCATACATGTGTGTTCCTTTGTCCTTATGTTGTCTTGCCATAGGATCTTTAATCCTGGGGGATAGCGCATCCCCTAGATTCAACACCATATTATCTTTCCAATATTTGGATAATTGAACCCCTCTTGACATATTCTTACTTTAGTGTGAGTTTGAATGTAAGTTCATACTCTCACTAAAGTGGGGGCTAAATGTAACATTGAAAATTGTCACCCTTGACAATTTCACACTAGGTTTTTCTCCCTCTATGTGATTGGACCTAATTATGCATTAATTGCCCATTTTTATAAACGTTCTTGGAAAATCAAATATGGGAAATCAAATTATGCATTTAATATTTTACCCCTGACACTTGTAGACCTCGATAAAGGTGGATCTAGTCTAGGATGCATTGTGCCCTAGACCACCTAATTTGGCCCCAAATTTGAATATTTTGTTGTTGATAATTTATTATTTTAATTTCCAATTCAAATATCAGCTATATCGGTATTTGATTTTTTGGGAAATTACAAGAGTTGCATATAAATATAATATATTTTCACCATTTTAATCTTAGCACTTCAATTGAGAAAATAAAGTATCCTAAAATTAGTCAAGGGTAGTCAAGAGTAGAATTATCAAGCATTTTAGCAGCATTATTACAACACTTTCATTAATCAAGCTCAAGTTTGCAAGTCATCAAGATGAAGGAAGAAATTATGTTCAAAGAGCTATTATGATCAATCATGTCGAATCATGAAGATGTATTGAGTTATCCTCTACATGTTAGTTGCAACAATTTATTGTGTATGTGAATTAACCTTTTGCACGTCTATCAAGCAATCAAGGCATCCATCAATCAACTTGTGTGCGACATCTCTTCTTCAAGGGTTTTCACATCAAGGTAATATTATCATTTATCATTTGTCATTTTAGTCAATTATTTTTGTTTTATCCTTTGCCCAGCCTAGAGCATGCCCTCTTGATCATCATATATCGTTGCATGTGGAGGTAGAAATACCAACACAAGGTTTGACTTAGGCAAACCCCTATACAACACAACATTTCCCCTATTTTTATGTGTGCAGGTTAGATCTGAAGATTTCAATAGGTGACAGTCTGGGAAAACAGAGTGAAAACTACAACCTTTAGTCGGGAATTAGTAGATCTAGAAAATAACCAAGCCAATATGGGGTGCATTGCACCCTTTTCCTTGAAAATCAAACTCAAATTTACAATACAAGTTCTTCTCTATGTCTCAATCTTAGATCTGGATTCATTTTGTTACTTTTTTATTTTTGTTTGTTCGCTAAATTACATTTTTAGATCTAGGGTTGTACGTCAAATAGGCTTGTTAAGTCACACATCAAATTTATCATCCTCACAAAACATAAAAAAAAATTAAACACTAGGGGATTGGCTCTCCATTCTGGTAGCAATCTAATCATCAAACCCTCGTCAACTTATGTTTAATGTTTAGTCAAGTGAAAAGGAGATAATATTATTTATCGTAATTGGATCTAGGATCACTTTTCCAACTCAACACCACAAATAAGTTCTTTGGGTGCAAGAAGGCCATGGGCCTTGATCATTATACTTAATTTATTATTTGTATCTCTTGGATGTAATTGCAATGTATAATGTGAAGTGGGAGAATCTTAGGTTAGGTGATATTTATCATTTTTTATGTCTCCATATTTCTTAGAAAGTGTCCTAGGGGACATGTGAGAAATGTATTTAATTTTGGCATATACTGTAATTACATTTTCAAGAGGGAATTTAATGTTGGTGGAGGTTACACATCACTAGAGGAGAAAATACTCTCTCCTAGGTGTGCACATTGGGAATATGAAGAGTCTGCAGTGGGGAGCCAAGGTTGGAGGGGAATGGGTGTCCATTGTTGTGCCACTTGGAATTTGAACAGTCACAAGAGAATCTTGAATGCTAGAATTTGAAGGGGCTAAGGGTTAGGCACCCATATTGAATCCTTGTGCACATTAATTAATTTATTATCATGACTCTTGGTTTTCTAAGGATGGGGCATGGTTTTTTGCAAGTGGTTTGCACCTCTTGTTTTGGTTTATCATTTGTGCTTTTTCCTCCCATAAGTTCTATAAATTGGAGCCTTCATATGGTAGCTGCATCTTGTGTTATTTTGAGGTGTATGGAAGCATCTGGGTTATAGGAGAAAAACAAGTGTATTGTGGTGTATCTCTCTTTTGAAGATAAATAATATACTTTCCCTCTTTTCTTGTGTGGAGTTTTTCTCGAAAGGGTTTCTCCACGTAAATTTAGTGTCATATTTATTTGTTGATTTTTCTATAGTGATGAATGTAGGGTGATCTCACAATAGTGGTTTACACTTTTTAGGACATCCTGATTTTTGTTGAAATCAGATATTTTTAGAAAATATAATGATTTAAGCCTTGAAAAGTTCCATTTAAAGGATTCCAATTGAAGAGAGTTTGATCAAACCACCTTAGATCAAACCCCCTTGGATAGAACCCCACTAGTTTTAATCCATACCTATAACAGAGTCTCCTTTACACCTATCAAAATGTTGATAAAAAACCACTTTTGATTTAGCTTTTGGGGAGTCAAATGAATTCATTTAAAATTTATTTTTTGTAAGTATGTAGTCCTTATTATAAGCTTCCCAAAAAGTATAACTTTAAATATATTTAATTTGATTATTATATATTTATTTTTTATTTCTTGTGAATGTAAGTTTTTCAATAAAAATCAAGCTCTTTGTTCTACGCATGTGGAAAAATAGTATATTATCAAAAAAAATCTATGTACTTGATATTGATGTCTTTGATTCAACAAAAAAAATCAAATTTCAATATCTACAAAAAAGTTGTGTTAGCAAGTAAGCGTATGTCTGAATTGTAATTGGTTTGACTTCAAAACTTAATTAAAAAAAAATCAATAAAACACTATGAAACCAAATGCATGCACTAGATATCATAGTTACAAATCCAAATTTGAAAAAAATTGAATTTTATTCTTCATAGAAAAATAGTTATGTGTTACCAAGTACACATCACTCTTTGAAAATGGTGTTTAGTATTAAAAACTAGTTATCAAAGGAGATGAAAAAAGAAATGCAATTTAATTCTAATATATATATATATATATATATATATATATATCGTAGTTACAAATCCAAATTTGAAAAAAAATGAATTTTATTCTTCATAGAAAAATAGTTATGTGTTACCAAGTACACATCACTCTTTGAAAATGGTGTTTAGTATTAAAAACTAGTTATCAAAGGAGATGAAAAAAGAAATGCAATTTAATTCTGAAAATTTATATATATATATATATATATATATATATATAGACAAAATGTCACAAATCACTAGTTTGCATCATCTCCAAATTCCTCATGGTTTAGCAGCTATAGGTGCCCGAAAGTGAAGATTTAGTTAAAAAAAAATCAGTTCAATGTCAAGTTTGGCCAAAAAGTGTAAACCACTATTGTGAGATCACCCTACATAATCACATACATTAAATCAGATTTGATAATCTTATTTTCAAATTTAAATACACATACATAAGTTATTATTGCAGCTTAGTTCTACCTTGTTTTCAATAGAATCTCCCTTCATTATTCATATAATAAGAACATATTGTATAGGTGTTATTGTATCACATCTTATGCTAGAATGGTGGACTACAAAAAATAAAAAATAAGATTTTAAAATCATGTTCTATAGGAGTAATAAATAATATATTTGTTAAGGTATCCTCTAGCTAATCATGTAGATCATTATGGAGCTATTAGGGAAGATGATATGTGTAGATTCTTCAACCAAATTAAAACAATATTTTTATAAGAATAAGTGAATGCTTGAAAAATTATCTCATGGATCCAAATTATTACAATTTTCCAAGGGTTTAGTTTTACCCCCTTTGTTGGGATTATGCATCTAAAGTGATAGTAAAATATTATCAAATTGTTATAATCACGACTCATATATTTGAGTGGGATCAAGTGATTGATGACATATTACATCACAAAATTTATGGCTTTTAAGAAAGAAACCTCAAGGAAGACCATTAGCATGTGTCACTCCTGTTTTAGTAAGGAAGGACATAGGATGATCTTATAGAATCTCGATGGACTCCTATCTCCACCTATTTCATAACCATTGTTATTGTAAATATTACATGAAATTGTATAATTATTAATTTATTTTAGTAGTTTTATAATCTTCGTATACTCCATATTGTGTTTTAATGATCATTTTCATATAAATTATAAATAAGTTTCAAATACTTTACTAAAAGTTGAAATAATTTTTTTAAAGCTAATAAATGATTTTTTTCATTACACTGAAGAGATGAAAAAGATCCACATGACATATAATGGATCCATGCAAAAAGAAATGCAAACCTCTTTGAATTATCATTAAGAGCACAATGAAGATATTCAAATTATGTAGTCATGACACACTACAAGAAGAAAATAAAGAGACAAAAGAGGCATCATGTTTTGCTAAACCTCTTCGCTAACTATAACTGCTACAATAGATGTGGAAAGTAATGCCTCAATTTTTGTAGCACTAGAAGATGACTATATTAATTTGTTTTACCACCATTTTTAGTGATGACAACTTGGATAAATTGTAGTTCCATGCATTTCACTTTATGATTATTGTAAATTAGTCTGTGTAATTACAAAAAACCTTTCACACTATTCATGATTTTATGTAATACTAATACATTTCACGTTACATCCCACATGATGTAACTACTAATACTTTTTATCGTTTTGACTATACTTTAAAATATAGATTGATCCTACTATAACAATTAAATAAATTTTTTACTGTTTTGACTATACTTAAATAAATAGATTGATCCTACTATAAAGATTAACTATCAACCGCACCTTGGTGTGCAATGGGTAGGCCAAAGAGGTGTGGGAGGTCATGTAGGGAAGAAGTTCTATTTTTTCATACATTTATACAATACATGAGGTCAATTGATAGGTCATTTAACAAATGATGTTGTTTTTGCAACAAAGATCTCAGTAGAGAAGTGATAGCTTCAAATCAACTATGTATCCACTTACACTGACTTCATATATTATTCAATATTTTAAATTTAATCTTCTATGTGCAATATATTTAAAATGAAAAATAAATAAATAATAAGTTTCAAATTATTTCAGCTCTAAAATTATTGTTTCATGTATCATAAATGTGGTAAGACTCTTAATTTGCCCACAGTTAATTTTATGAGAATAGCACCAGATACTGTTATATAGTCTCAAAGATACTTTTTAGTGTGGTTGCATATGAGAAGGAACCAATACACATCATTTTGATGTGCTCTTTTTTATATTAAAATATTTTTACTCAGTCATAGATAACAATGGTTTGAAATATGTCGATATTCTCTTTTTAATATTAAAATATATTTTTACTCAGTGATAGATAACAATGGTTTGAAATATGTGTATTGATGTGCTCTTTTTAATATTAAAATATTTTTACTCAGGCATAGATAACAATGGTTTGAAATATATGTGTATACTTGTGATTGTTAAATCGTTTTTTATTGAGACAAATAGAACCCCCAAAAAAAATTGCCATACTAATATACCTCAACCCTGTACATGGACTTGAACCAGTAACTTTGCATGAATTTTTAATTAAATAAAGATGTTTTCTTTTTGGTCAACTCCTCTAAACATTATAAATGTCTATCCATCTTAGAGAAGGACACCATTATAGCCCTCCTACTCAAATTGTATAACCCATCTCAGTACAAGTAGTTGGATGTTCATGGTAACCACCTTAATTTAAGCGTCCATTTTGTCTATGCTATTATCTATTTGTGTTTTCAAGAATTTTTTGTGCACTTTATCCTGACATTGTACACGAATCAACTTGTAGTCTCTGAGTTATCTTTGCAATTCAATTTCTTACTACAGGTGTGGCAGGATTATAGCTTCCAATACATTTAGTATTCTTGTTTGAAAAAGGCTTTCTCCTTTCAGCAAGATAAGTTGCAAGGCAAGTTTGAAGGTGTGGCTTTACTTTAAATCAACGGGCTGTTAGTTTTCTCATTTCCATCAAACTTTACCAAAAGGTAGATCTCACTGTGTGGATCAATCTGCTCAAACCCCATCTGCAACAAGTAATCAACTTCCATATAGCCTTTTTGGAGAGCCCTACAAAACATGATGAATTCACATGATTCAACCTCTATAACATTTCAAAAACCTTGTGATTTGTGAATAAATTGTGATGGGTTGTTGGCTTACTAATGGTGAGGAAAAACTAGAAATGAAACAAACATCTATAAAAAATAAAGGAAATCTAAACGTAAAAGCTATGACTTATTTATCTGACGTTAGAATGCCCTGATATTAATATGAAGTAACTACACAACCCAATCCACCTGCCCACTAAGTTCCATCAAAAACTTGTTCATTTCACCAATCAAAGTGCTCGTGAGCGTTGACCGAAAAAAAACATTTGCAAACAGGTAGAAACAAACCTGCAACAATCATAAACTGAGTGCCATCCACCAGAGATGACAATTAACCAATAAAATAGTTTCCTCAACTAGCTAAAATCATTGGCTTCCTGTTTTACTCCAAAATTTTGAAACTTGAAAGGTAAAATGGCATACAAGTGCTGAGGAAACCACAATGAGAATCTAAAATAGTTTGGAAACAAAAAAAAAAGTGGAAATGGCATCCACAACATCAAATGCAAACTTTCATTGTTAAGAAGGTTCATTCATTGGAGGTGACAATTAAGCTTTTAGTAAGCCAAACAAAACAATTATATCAAATGGATCTTAAAAGAGCTTTTCTTCACAGTAATTTAAATTTAAAAATATATGTGCAGTGACCCTCTAGTTTTATTGAGCCTGTCCAGCAACATCTCATTTGAAGTGTTAGATTCTGCGAGAAGTAAGAACTGAGCCAGGATCTGATGTCAGTCATAGATCACATGCAACTTCACTCAACAGATGATCGCAGATCAAAATAGCAGAACAAAGAGAAATCTGAAATGAGAGAAAATTAGAGACAAGACAAGAGAAATTGCAGAATACTCTCAATACTCCCACCAAGCAATCACCGAACTAGCCGAACTAGTGAAGGTGAGAGGAGAGTGCTCAATATATAGAAAAGTAAGGGAAAATACATCCAAGAGGTGCATTAACTCCTACTACCCATAAAAGGTGGAAGGTTTTACCTACTTGGGAAATGCCAAAACATGTGGCATAACCTCAAGTGAAGACAAAAAGGAGGTGGCATATAAAGCCAAAAGAAGGTGAGAAACCCAACTACCCCATAAACTACTTAGGTAAATACAAAATAGTGGTTATAAGAGGTGGAACAATAAGCCAAAAGAGAGTGTGTAACTCAACTACCCATGTGTGGGAGAGAGTGACACATGTAGTTGTTGTATTTTGCCACATGTCCTCATATTACCACATCTAATAAACCTAAGCAAGCTTAAATAATAATGTGTAGGAAAAATAAATACCCCCTAACATAAGGAAAATAAAAACCCTACACTAACACCCCCCTTAAGCGTAGCTTAGGTGGGTGAAAAGATGGGTCCCGACAAATGAGGCCATGTTAGGTACCCATGTACATAGAGATCCCCCCCAAAAGAAGAAGCCCCCCATAAGAGGAATAGCCCCCCCTAAATAGAGAGAGAAAATACCCCCCCCAAAGTAGAGAGAGTAGAATGAAGGACTAAGAAGCCCCTCTTGAAGTAGACACTTGTTGCACCCCTAGAAAAGCTCGCAAATGAAGGAACTTGCTCTATGTGAAGGGTTTGGTGAAGATGTCTGTAGTCTGCTCCGATGTAGAATAATACTTAAGATCAATGATGCATTCCTGAATCAGCTCTCGAATGTAGTGTATATGTATCGAGCAATGTTTTTTTTCCTCTGGTGATGAACTAGATTCCTTAAGATCTGTATTGCACTCTGGTTATCACAAAAGATGACTATAGGCTTTCTGAAGGGAATGCCAAACTCAGTGAGAATATTTTGAAGCCAAATAGCCTCAATGGTGGCACTAACTACCCCTCGATACTCAGCCTCTATAGATGAAAGAGAAATTGCAGGTTGCTTCTTGCTCGACCAACAAACTGGACTAGAACCAAGTGAGAAGCAATACACAGAAGTAGAATTGCGATCCTGAGAATCACCTGCCCAATCTGAATTTGTATGTCCCACCAAGTCAATATCCACGCCTGCTACATAGTGAATCCCATAACTATGAGTACCCTAAATATAGTGGAGGATCCACTT
>VDFB02093566.1:68414-123391 GCA_007258455.2 Sequoia sempervirens
AAACCACTATTGTGAGATCACCCTACATAATCACATACATTAAATCAGATTTGATAATCTTATTTTCAAATTTAAATACATACATAAGTTATTATTGCAGCTTAGTTCTACCTTGTTTTCAATAGAATCTCCCTTCATTATTCATATAATAAGAACATATTGTATAGGTGTTATTGTATCACATCTTATGCTAGAATGGTGGACTACAAAAAATAAAAAATAAGATTTTAAAATCATGTTCTATAGGAGTAATAAATAATATATTTGTTAAGGTATCCTCTAGCTAATCATGTAGATCATTATGGAGCTATTAGGGAAGATGATATGTGTAGATTCTTCAACCAAATTAAAACAATATTTTTATAAGAATAAGTGAATGCTTGAAAAATTATCTCATGGATCCAAATTATTACAATTTTCCAAGGGTTTAGTTTTACCCCCTTTGTTGGGATTATGCATCTAAAGTGATAGTAAAATATTATCAAATTGTTATAATCACGACTCATATATTTGAGTGGGATCAAGTGATTGATGACATATTACATCACAAAATTTATGGCTTTTAAGAAAGAAACCTCAAGGAAGACCATTAGCATGTGTCACTCCTGTTTTAGTAAGGAAGGACATAGGATGATCTTATAGAATCTCGATGGACTCCTATCTCCACCTATTTCATAACCATTGTTATTGTAAATATTACATGAAATTGTATAATTATTAATTTATTTTAGTAGTTTTATAATCTTCGTATACTCCATATTGTGTTTTAATGATCATTTTCATATAAATTATAAATAAGTTTCAAATACTTTACTAAAAGTTGAAATAATTTTTTTAAAGCTAATAAATGATTTTTTTCATTACACTGAAGAGATGAAAAAGATCCACATGACATATAATGGATCCATGCAAAAAGAAATGCAAACCTCTTTGAATTATCATTAAGAGCACAATGAAGATATTCAAATTATGTAGTCATGACACACTACAAGAAGAAAATAAAGAGACAAAAGAGGCATCATGTTTTGCTAAACCTCTTCGCTAACTATAACTGCTACAATAGATGTGGAAAGTAATGCCTCAATTTTTGTAGCACTAGAAGATGACTATATTAATTTGTTTTACCACCATTTTTAGTGATGACAACTTGGATAAATTGTAGTTCCATGCATTTCACTTTATGATTATTGTAAATTAGTCTGTGTAATTACAAAAAACCTTTCACACTATTCATGATTTTATGTAATACTAATACATTTCACGTTACATCCCACATGATGTAACTACTAATACTTTTTATCGTTTTGACTATACTTTAAAATATAGATTGATCCTACTATAACAATTAAATAAATTTTTTACTGTTTTGACTATACTTAAATAAATAGATTGATCCTACTATAAAGATTAACTATCAACCGCACCTTGGTGTGCAATGGGTAGGCCAAAGAGGTGTGGGAGGTCATGTAGGGAAGAAGTTCTATTTTTTCATACATTTATACAGTACATGAGGTCAATTGATAGGTCATTTAACAAATGATGTTGTTTTTGCAACAAAGATCTCAGTAGAGAAGTGATAGCTTCAAATCAACTATGTATCCACTTACACTGACTTCATATATTATTCAATATTTTAAATTTAATCTTCTATGTGCAATATATTTAAAATGAAAAATAAATAAATAATAAGTTTCAAATTATTTCAGCTCTAAAATTATTGTTTCATGTATCATAATGTGGTAAGACTCTTAATTTGCCCACAGTTAATTTTATGAGAATAGCACCATATATTGTTATATAGTCTCAAAGATACTTTTTAGTGTGGTTGCATATGAGAAGGAACCAATACACATCATTTTGATGTGCTCTTTTTATATTAAAATATTTTTACTCAGTCATAGATAACAATGGTTTGAAATATGTCGATATTCTCTTTTTAATATTAAAATATATTTTTACTCAGTGATAGATAACAATGGTTTGAAATATGTGTATTGATGTGCTCTTTTTAATATTAAAATATTTTTACTCAGGCATAGATAACAATGGTTTGAAATATATGTGTATACTTGTGATTGTTAAATCATTTTTTATTGAGACAAATAGAACCCCCAAAAAAAATTGCCATACTGATATACCTCAACCCTGTACATGGACTTGAACCAGTAACTTTGCATGAATTTTTAATTAAATAAAGATGTTTTCTTTTTGGTCAACTCCTCTAAACATTATAAATGTCTATCCATCTTAGAGAAAGACACCATTATAGCTCTCCTACTCAAATTGTATAACCCATCTCAGTACAAGTAGTTGGATGTTCATGGTAACCACCTTAATTTAAGCGTCCATTTTGTCTATGCTATTATCTATTTGTGTTTTCAAGAATTTTTTGTGCACTTTATCCTGACATTGTACACGAATCAACTTGTAGTCTCTGAGTTATCTTTGCAATTCAATTTCTTACTACAGGTGTGGCAGGATTATAGCTTCCAATACATTTAGTATTCTTGTTTGAAAAAGGTTTTCTCCTTTCAGCAAGATAAGTTGCAAGGCAAGTTTGAAGGTGTGGCTTTAATTTAAATCAACGGGCTGTTAGTTTTCTCATTTCCATCAAACTTTACCAAAAGGTAGATCTCACTATGTGGATCAATCTGCTCAAACCCCATCTGCAACAAGTAATCAACTTCCATATAGCCTTTTTGGAGAGCCCTACAAAACATGATGAATTCACATGATTCAACCTCTATAACATTTCAAAAACCTTGTGATTTGTGAAAAAATTGTGATGGGTTGTTGGCTTACTAATGGTGAGGAAAAACTAGAAATGAAACAAACATCTATAAAAAATAAAGGAAATCTAAACGTAAAAGCTATGACTTATTTATCTGACGTTAGAATGCCCTGATATTAATATGAAGTAACTACACAACCCAATCCACCTGCCCACTAAGTTCCATCAAAAACTTGTTCATTTCACCAATCAAAGTGCTCGTGAGCGTTGACCGAAAAAAAACATTTGCAAACAGGTAGAAACAAACCTGCAACAATCATAAACTGAGTGCCATCCACCAGAGATGACAATTAACCAATAAAATAGTTTCCTCAACTAGCTAAAATCATTGGCTTCCTGTTTTACTCCAAAATTTTGAAACTTGAAAGGTAAAATGGCATACAAGTGCTGAGGAAACCACAATGAGAATCTAAAATAGTTTGGAAACAAAAAACAAAAGTGGAAATGGCATCCACAACATCAAATGCAAACTTTCATTGTTAAGAAGGTTCATTCATTGGAGGTGACAGTTAAGCTTTTAGTAAGCCAAACAAAACAATTATATCAAATGGATCTTAAAAGAGCTTTTCTTCACAGTAATTTAAATTAAAAAATATATGTGCAGTGACCCTCTAGTTTTATTGAGCCTGTCCAGCAACATCTCATTTGAAGTGTTAGATTCTGCGAGAAGTAAGAACCGAGCTAGGATCTGATGTCAGTCATAGATCACATGCAACTTCACTCAACAGATGATCGCAGATCAAAATAGCAGAACGAAGAGAAATTTGAAATGAGAGAAAATTAGAGACAAGACAAGAGAAATTGCAGAATACTCTCAATACTCCCACCAAGCAATCACCGAACTAGCCGAACTAGTGAAGGTGAGAGGAGAGTGCTCAATATATAGAAAATTAAGGGAAAATACATCCAAGAGGTGCATTAACTCCTACTACCCATAAAAGGTGGAAGGTTTTACCTACTTGGGAAATGCCAAAACATGTGGCATAACCTCAAGTGAAGACAAAAAGGAGGTGGCATATAAAGCCAAAAGAAGGTGAGAAACCCAACTACCCCATAAACTACTCAGGTAAATACAAAATAGTGGTTATAAGAGGTGGAACAACAAGCCAAAAGAGAGTGTGTAACTCAACTACCCATGTGTGGGAGAGAGTGACACATGTAGTTGTTGTATTTTGCCACATGTCCTCATATTACCACATCTAATAAACCTAAGCAAGCTTAAATAATAATGTGTAGGAAAAATAAATACCCCCTAACATAAGGAAAATAAAAACCCTACACTAACACCCCCCTTAAGCGTAGCTTAGGTGGGTGAAAAGATGGGTCCCGACAAATGAGGCCATGTTAGGTACCCATGTACATAGAGATCCCCCCCAAAAGAAGAAGCCCCCCATAAGAGGAATAGCCCCCCCTAAATAGAGAGAGAAAATACCCCCCCCAAAGTAGAGAGAGTAGAATGAAGGACTAAGAAGCCCCTCTTGAAGTAGACACTTGTTGCACCCCTAGAAAAGCTCGCAAATGAAGGAACTTGCTCTATGTGAAGGGTTTGGTGAAGATGTCTGTAGTCTGCTCCGATGTAGAATAATACTTAAGATCAATGATGCATTCCTGAATCAGCTCTCGAATGTAGTGTATATGTATCGAGCAATGTTTTTTTTCCTCTGGTGATGAACTAGATTCCTTGAGATCTGTATTGCACTCTGGTTATCACAAAAGATGACTATAGGCTTTCTGAAGGGAATGCCAAACTCAGTGAGAATATTTTGAATCCAAATAGCCTCAATGGTGGCACTAACTACCCCTCGATACTCAGCCTCTATAGATGAAAGAGAAATTGCAGGCTGCTTCTTGCTCGACCAACAAACTGGACTAGAACCAAGTGAGAAGCAATACACAGAAGTAGAATTGCGATCCTGAGAATCACCTGCCCAATCTGAATTTGTATGTCCCACCAAGTCAATATCCACGCCTGCTACATAGTGAATCCCATAACTATGAGTACCCTAAATATAGTGGAGGATCCACTTAGTTGCCTTCCAATGCAACTCATATGGCTCTTGCATGAATCTAGAGACCATGCCCACAACATATGAAATGTTGGGTCTCGTATGAGTCAAGTAGATGAGACTCCCAACAAGTTGTTGGTATAAAGTGCCATCAAGCAAAGGTGAGGAACATTTAGCCTCAAGTTGACCCCTGACAGAAATGGAGTCGATGTAGGATTACAATCAGCCATGCAAAATATGGAGAGCATATCAAGTGCATACTTGGTTATCCAAGAAATATGCCTGAAGACAATTGAGTGATCTTAATCCCCAAGAAGTAATGCAAAAGACCCAAGTTAGACATAAAAAATCTATCATGTAGAGTAGTTTTCACTGCCTTAATGGTGGACGAGTGACTCCCTGTGATCAATAGGTCATCAAAGAGAACCAAGAAAGTGAGAGTGTCATCCTACTACAAAACATATACGTTTGGATCATAATGGCATCGTTTGAACCCAACTGTCAGAAGGAAGGAGTCCATCTTGGCATACCAAGCTCGAGGAGCTTGTTTGAGGCCATAGAGAGACTTCTGAAGTTTGCACACAAGTGAAGGATCCTACACAAACCCTTGTGGCTACTCCATGTATATTTCCTCTTGAAGGTCACCATGAAGAAAGGAACTCTTCACATCCATCTAATGAACTTCCCAACGATGTGTTGTGGCTATAGCAAGGACAAGTCAGATGGAATTCATCTTAGCAACTAGTGTAAAAGTTTTAGAGTAGTCAATTTTGGGAACTTGGGAGAATCCTTTTGCTACCAAGTGAGCCTTGTGCTTCTCAACCGACCCATCTGCTGCAAATTTTTTCCGATAGATCCACTTGCATCAATCAATTTTTCTTCCCTTAGGAAGAGGGACTAGATCCCATGTGTGATTCATCTATAAGGAATTGAACTCTTTCTACATTGCAACAACCCACTTGAGAATACCAGAAGCTTCTCAAAAAGATTGTGGATCAAGAGTTGAAGCAACAAAGAGATGTGGAGCCTGTTGAAACTATGATCGTGTTCTTCTTGTGTTTGATGGATCACCAACCCAATCAGGTATGTTGATTTCAATGTTTTTCAAGCCCAAAGAGGTGCCGAGGTTGGAGAATTTGGAGGAGAATCATCAACCTTTGAATGATGACTAGGAGAAGAATGTGAATCCTCATCATCACTGTTGCCATCTCAAGTGGAGGATTAAGATCCTCTGAAGAACTGTCATCATGATGCACGAGCTCCAATCTGATAGTGGACAGAGAAGTGGTAAGAGAAGAATTGGAAGGGCTCTCCTCAAAATAAACACTCCTCTCAATGAACAACTCATGAGTGGTAGGATGGAGAAGCCTATAGCCTTTGACATCATCTAGATACCCAACAAATATGCAAGGATTTCTCTACAGATCCATAGCCTTGTGTTTCTCTGTTGGAATGTGGGCCCATGCAAGAGAGCCAAACACTCAAAAGTGCTTAACTGTGGGTTTTCGACTAGTCCAAGCTTGAAAAGGAGTTACCCCCTTCACAACTTTGTGAGGAACTCTATTCTGGATGTAACACGCACAGTTGATGGCCTTTTTCTAGTATTGAGGTGCCAAAGATTTGGAGTGAATCATACAATGAGCCATCTCTTTCAAGGATTTGTTCTTGCGTTCTGTGACACCATTCTGCGACACTATTTTGCTGAGGACTGTATGGAACTGTGTGCTGCATGTTGATTCCTTCTGAAGCACAAAACTGGAACTGTGTGCTGCATGTTGATTCCTTCTAAAGCACAAAACTGTTCAAACTGATTGTTAACATATTCACCCCCATTATATGTATGTAGAATCTTGATGAACTTCCTAGATTATTTCTCTGCAAAAGCTTTGAAATCCAGAAAATGATCAAAGACCTTAGACTTTTGTTTGAGAAAATAGACCCATGTGTATCTAGAAAAGTCATCAATAAATGTCAAGACATATCTAGCCCTACTGAAAGATGGTTGTGGAAATGGTCTTGCCAAGTCACTGTGTACCAACTCCAATAGTTGTGTAGCCCTCCATGCTTTTCCTTTATCATATTTATCCTCAGGATGCTTACCAAGAACATATCCTTAGCAAACACCATCAAAAAATTGAATAGAAGGAAACCTTGTAACCATATCCTGTTGATTGAATTGTTGCAAGTAACGGTAGTTCAAGTGGCAAAACCGTTGATGCCACAAACAACTCACCTCATCTGCATGAGTGAGTAAGACTGTCGAAGGAGGGTCAAGAACAAATTGAGAAAACTGATATAGTCTGGATTGGTGATCTACTTTTCCCATAGCAATTGGGGACCCATTATGCATTTCATTGATTACCACTGTATCTCCAGAGTGAACTCAACTCGCTTTCCAGAACCAGTGTGAGTGATATGATAAACATATAGGAGATTAGTTGAAAAAGATGGAACACAAAGAACACCCTTCAACCACATCAACATACCCTCTCCCATGTACTTCAACAAGAGTGTCATCACCCATAAGTATGGTAGGCATAGAGCATGGCTCCAAAGAGGTAAAATTATGCTATGATGAGGCCATGTGGTGCGAAGCACCCGAGTCAATGATCAAAGACTTTGGTTGTAAAGCAACAACAACTAGGGCCTTTCCCTTTCCTTTCCCATTACTTTTATTCATGTCCTTAGAAGAACTTTCTGATGAACTCTATTTGATTGAATCAGGCACCTTGATATTGTTCTTTTCTAGAAGATGTGAAAGGTGGTCAATTTGTTTCTTTAAACATTTATGTTCATCATGGCTAGGACTCTTACAATAAGAACACTTGACCTTCTCCTTCTTAGGTTCACCTTTTGATGAAGAGGTCTGATTATCTACTTTTGAAGTAGTAGATTTCTGATCTTTCTTCTTATCTCCTTGGTTCTTTTGTTTCTTATCTTGCTTATTAGACCCTTTATGTTCTTTTGTGCCCTGATTAATAGCCAAGGCATGTGACTTAGAGGGTTTAACTGTACCCATTAGAACCAATTTGTCCTGCTCCCCAGTGAGTTATGTAGCAAACTCATCTAGAGAAGACATTTTATATGTGGAACCTAGGGCACATTTTGTAGCATAGAATGTAGAAACAAATACAAAATAGTTAGGACCAAGCTTAGAAATAATACTCAAGATCAGTTTCTTATCATCCTTCTTGATTCTACACTGTTCCAATTGCAATCTAACAACTTTAAATTTTGTGAAGAAGTCCTATATGGTGTCAAAATTAGGACTTTACCCTATGAGTTCATTCTCCAATTGATTACCTCTTAAGTCATCCTACTTACCAAAGAGGTTTTCCAATGTTGTCCACACATCATTCAGTGTTTTAGCAAACTTAATATGAAAAAGTAGGTCTGGAGATACTGACATACACAAAGTACCAAAAGCTTCATCACATTTGTTAAACCATTTAATCTTTTCTGCATCATCTTGTGGTTCAATTTCAAGTCCCATTGTTACATGATGATATTCATGTCTTTTTAGATATATTACCAACTTAGATTTCCATTCAAAATAATTATATGGAGTTAAAATTGTAGCTGTAGATGCATCCATGAGAGTAGAAAAGAAGATTGCAAAGAAGAATGAAAAGTGTGAAAAAAGAAGACACACAAGACACCCCCCTTTCCACTAGTATAAAAAATCACCCACCAGATATTACAATGTTGGCACTTTATGATTAGTGCTTTTACAAGGCTTTTCCAGATTACAAGGCTTATAAGGCTCTTAATAGACAAAATTACAATATTTGATACAAATTAATTTTCAAATAAAATATGGAAAAATAACCTTGTAGTTGTGTTTTACTCTTCAATATCTTTTCAACACTTTTTTGTTTTTGAAAAATGGATTACAAAAGTGAAAGATATGACTTATTGAAGATAAAAAAATGCAACAGATTCAACTTGCAATATCTGATTGAAAAAAACATAAATTTTTTCTCAAACCTTCGTGGATGGAAAGTGCTCATTTCTAGCTTTTCGACAAGTACTCCTTTGCAAAAATTTGACACCCGAGGCAAAAGTTATGCAATTTTGAAAAAAACTACAAAATTTTCCTGTGAAAAATAACTCACGCCTTTTTTTTATTTAATTTCTGCAAAATTTATCAACTTTTTGCAAAATGTAACTACTACCGAGAGGGTTTTTCGATGTTGGGAATAAAACCCAAAAATCATTTTTCTTGAAAACAAGTCGAAGCTAGATTTCTGAAGCCAAAATGAAAACGGCTCCAATAAAAAATTCAAGTTTTTAACTCTGATTTTTTTATTGTATCCTCCAACCTTTGATTTTGGTGAAATAAAAGTCAATTTAGACTTTCTTAAAACTTCTGGACTCTCTGGAAATGCTGAAAAAGCCTCCAATATTACCAAAAAGTTGCAAATCACCCAGATCTTATAGGAACAGTTATATGTAAACCAAATTAAATATATGCTTATTTTTTCTTTTAAACGTTTTGATTCTCCAGGTCATACGAGGATGCAGGAGAAGAACATACTTGGTTTTAAAGAAAAATATTAGCTTTCTATTAGTCTTAAATATCTCAAAAAATCAAAAAAACAATGAGCTATACCAGACAGCACGACTCTGATACCATGTTAGATTTTGTGAGAAGCGAGAACTGAGCTAGGATCTAATGTCGGTCATAGATCACATGCAACTTCACTCAACAGATGATCGAAGATCAAAATAGCATAATGAAGAGAAATCTGAAATGAGAGAAAAATAGAGACAAGACAAGAGAAATTGTAGAATACTCTCAATACTCCCACTGAGTGATCATAGAACTAGCCGAACTAGTGAAGGTGAGAGGAGAGTGCTCAATATATAGAAAAATAAGGGCAAATACATCCAAGAGGTGCATTAACTCTTACTACCCATAAAAGGTGGGAGGTTTTACCTACTTGGGAAATGCCAAAACATGTGGCATAACCTCCTCAAGTGAAGACAAAAAGGAGGTGGCACATAAAGTCAAAAGAAGGTGAGAAACCCAACTACCCCATAAACTACTCAGGTAAATACAAAATAGTGGTTATGAGAGGTGGCACAACAAGCCAAAAGAGAGTGTGTAACTCAACTACCCATGTGTGAGAGAGAGTGACACATGTAACTGTTGTATTTTGCCACATGTCCTCATATTACCACATCTAATAAACCTAAGCAAGCTTAAATAATAATGTGTAGGAAAAATAAATACCCCCTAACATAAGGAAAATAAAAAACCTACACTAACATGAAGATCATAGAAATCTTTATATGATCTTCACTCTTAAGCAAGCTCTTAGAGAAAGATTCATGATTCTATGTAACAACATCATATCATTGTAGCACTTCTAACTTCAACCTTTATATCCAACATACAAATTGTCATTTTGATTGTTGTCATGTATAATGCCACCCGTACTAGTTTTATTCATACTACCAAACATAATTTGTGAATGTATTTTGATATGACAAACTTAGATATCTTGCATTATTTTCTTGAAAGGTAGATTTTGCAGTTGAGAGATAGGATTTTTCTCCCTAAACCCAAATGTGCTTTGGACCTACAAACATATCAAATGCCACAAACAATATTCTTCTTTACCATCCAACAATTTGATGAAGATAGGATGCCCGATTGAATCACACACTTACCATTCACAATTAACTTTAAAATATAATCATCCCACAAAATAATACACAAAAACATGCTTGCAATCAAAACTTGCAATACTCAATGAAAAAGTACATGTGAGGAGATCACCATGTGGAATTCTCCCACATTGGATAAGCTACCAAAATGGTTTATGACATTGATGTTACTTGTGAAACCTAACCATGCTAGCAAAATATAAACAAGAGGTGTAATACTAACATCACATGGCTCTCTCTTGAGGTAGCTAACAATTGGCATCCAAATGTTGGTGACCTCATAATATCATTGGCTAATGTAATTGTATATTGGATAGTATATTATTCACACGGGATTATGTCAACTCGTCATGGCATGGCCTTGCATGACATTCATGAGAGGTGTCCACACCAAAATGTTGCACTCATGCATTGAACTTCAAAAACCAACTTTGTATACACGTATTACATGAGGAAAAAAATATTCTTCAGCTAAATTGACTATTGCACATGTCATGTATACACTGAGTACATAGATACTTTTATTCTTAAGGCATGAGAGACTTCTATGTTAATTATAAAATGAGCAGAGAAATGGAATAAAAACAGAAAATAAAGAACAAAATAAGAGACACGAATTTATAGTGGTTCGGCAATTGCCTACATCCACTTTCAAGGAGGGAATGACTCTATTAATCAATCACCATCATCTAGTACATGATCTGCCATATATTTATACAAAACTATTTGAATACGAAGAGATGGGAGAATACTAATAGATATGTGATCGTTGGGCTTCACATCCTAACATTCTATTCTTCAAAACAATTTGGCAAAATACAATATTTATAGTGAACTCATTGTGGGAAAACTACCCTCTAGATGCAAGAGTTCTAACCATGTCTTGTATTAGAACCTGCGCGTTCATTCATATTGTTTAAGTGCCTTGTCTTCTAATCTCAATCCTTTCAAATGAATTAACATCAGTTGTAGTGTGCAGTCAAATGAACATGGGTCTCGTATTATTCCCATTTCTTCATAATATAATCTACCCTTTATTTGTGTATGCATATTTACTCTACAAGGAACTTGCCATTGAAAACAACTGTAAACTCAAAACTGAAAGTATCGTGCGATATGTAGCAACCGTTTATGGCGTACAGGAGGATGAGGAAAACTTAAAATATAATAACATCAAGAAACAGTATTTCTTGTCTCAGGAGTTGGACAGATGTGGAAAAAACATTACAAATATTATTAAATCAGGTCTAAGAATGGATCATTGTAGTGTTTTGACAAATTGAAAAATGGTGTGTAAACATGTGTGAGACTGGTGCTTGGGAGAAAAATAAAGAAGGTCCTAGGGAGAAAGACGAAGACCATCTGTCAAAAAATATACACAGCAAAGTCCTCATATCAAACTCTGAGAAATAAGTTTATAAATATCCAATGATGCTTTGATGGATGTCCGTACCCTGTTCCAAAGCTCCCATTTCGGCACAGGCAGGGAGGATATTGGTGAAGGTTGTGGAATTTGGCTTTACGCCTGCCAATTGCATTTGCTAGGAAGTTTCTAAAGCCTTTTCAACAAATCCATTTTGTACACATCCTGCAATCATTGCAGTCCATGAGATGACATCTTTTTCAGATATTCTGTCAAACAGTTCACTTGCCTTGTTAATGCTTCCACTTTTTGCATGCATGTCTACTAGGACAGTTGCAACCATAATATCTGACAAAGTTCTTCTATACTTTATGCTTCGATGGATGTCCATACCCTGTTCCAAAGCTCCCATTTTGGCATGGGCAGGGAGGATGCTAGCAAAGGTTGTAGAATTTGGCTTTAAACCTGACAATTGCATTTGCTTGGAAATTTTTAAAGCCTTTCATTTTGTGCATATCCTGCAATCATTGCAGTCCACGATACAACATCTGTTTGAGGCATCTTGTCAAACACTTAACGTGCCTTGTCTATGCTTCCACGTTTTGCATACATGTCTACCAGGGCAGTTGCAACTACATATGACAAAAATTCTCTATCCTTTATGCTTCGATGGATGTCCATACCCTGCTCCAAAGCCCCCATTTTTGCACAGGCAGGGAGAATGGTGAAAAAGGTTGTGGAGTCTGAGTCTCATGTCTTCTAGCGTGGAGAATCCAAGTAATGTAAGCAGATTCCGGTGAGAGACACCACTGATAAGCTCTATTTCTGTTACGAATTCCTTGGCGACCCTATTCGATTCGCTTGGAAACAACCTTTTCACAGCAATTTCTCTCTCACTCTGCAGCCTTCCTTGTCACTTCACAAACAATTCACTTTGCTGTTAGATTTTAGCCAGGGTTTCATTACCAATAGAAGAGAAGAGGATTGTTGTGTACCTTAAAGACCTGGCCGAAACCCCTTTCGCCAATCCTGTTCTTGACATAAAAATTATCAGTTGCCTCCCTAAGATCTGCATAATACATTTGACGTTACAAGCCAAATACAGCTACTATACAAATGAATTGTATTGAGTGTGCTTGAAAGAGTTGTTTTTCTCCTTGACCCCAAAATTTTTAAAGAATTGCAGGAAAGCGATTGCCATCATAAACTACTGAAGTAATTCTGGTTTCCATCAATTTACTCACTCTTTTATAAAATAAATATATTGCATGTGATCTGGTCAACAGTTAAATCTCCAAAAATGTAGATTTTTTTAATAACAGTTGTCTGCCGTCCACGTTGGCAGATTCCAGCAAAGAGATATTATTTGAAAGAGGTGTTTTTTTGGTTGACCACAAATGAATTGTATTGTAGCCATGGAGCAGCAGCCTGCCATAACCAGAGGCCAGAGCGTCCAGAGCTTAGCAGAGAGGGGAATCCAAACAGTTCCACTACAATATGTTAGGCCAAGCCTGGAGCTCTTCAACAACTCTCCTCATACACAACATGCCCAGATTCCAGTCATTGACTTGCATGGCTTGACCGTCCAACCTCTCAACAAAGCCACCGTAACAGAAATTTCAAGCGCTGCAGAGGAGTGGGGTTTTTTCCAGATTGTTAATCATGGAATTCCGGAGACTCTTATTGCTCGCGTACAAGCTGTGGGCAAGGCCTTCTTTGAGCTTCCTATGGAAGAAAAGGAACTGTACAAAAATGAAGGGGGAAGAAATCATTTTGGCTATGGCACCAAAGCAGGGATTCCTGCGGATGCAAAATTAGACTGGAAAGATTACTATTATAATATCGTGTGGCCTGTTTCACAGAGAATCATGAGCAAGTGGCCCAAACAAGCTTCTGATTTCACGTAGAGTATTGTTTGCTGTCACTTGAATCGTTGTTCATATGCATGCCTGTGTACAGGATTGTTCTGAGCCGCCTTGTGTATTGTTTTGCAGGGAAGTGATGGATGAATATGGCAGAGAGATTTGCAAATTGTGGAAAGTTCTGATGCAGGCGCTCTGTGGCGGCCTCGGGTTGGCTAATGAAAATGCTCTTGAGGAGGCGTTGGGTGGAGAGAGGAAGGAGATCCATCTCAGTATAAACTACTACCCGCCCTGCCCTCAGCCAGAACAGGTGTTGGGCGTTTCACCTCACTCTGATGTGAACGCCCTCACAATTCTCCTTCACAACCAAACCCCAGGCCTGCAAGTTCGTAAGGGCGATGCATGGATTGATGTTCCCTGCGTTCCAGGCGCCCTTGTTGTAAATATTGGTGACCAAATCGAGGTCAAAGCTCTCAACTTACAGGCTATCTTAATGCTTTAGAATTTTAAGTCTGTTTCTTTTATTAGTTTAACGTCTCCTTAAGATCTTGTTATTGTTTTTGACTTGGAAAATATGGCAGATACTGAGCAATGGTAAATACAAGAGCGTTGAGCATAGGAGTTTTGTTCATAAAGACCGCGCAAGGATGTCATGGCCCATGTTCTGTACTCCGCCGTCTCGTGATGTAATCATCTCACCTCTCAAAGAATTGATAAACGATGAGAATCCTCCGCTGTATTCGGCATCGTCCTACGAAGAGTATCTGCATGAGTTTTTCACTAAAAGATTGATTGGCAAGGAGCATATCAATGAGCTCAAATGTTCATCTGCATAGGAATCGATTAAAGATCTTTAGGGAGTGTGTGTTTTCCCTTTCCTTCTTTCTCTCACTATTAAATAAAAAGATTGAAGAAATTATTTCTTAGCATATCCATGTTTTTCGAGTTAGGCTCGTGGCTGCTATAGCAGTATCAAGGCTACAATGCTTTGTAATTGAGCCTTTCATGTATCATCGTTGGAATATTTCTGAGTTAATGTCACCACTCTCTGGTAAAAAATTTCAGTATAATGATCAGTTCATATAGCAATAAGAGTTTTTAGTTTTTCCATGATCACGATGATATATGCTATTCTGGTTTCTATGGGATTTATTAGTAGGAATTTTTTTATTTTATTTTCTCTTTTTTGTTTCAGATGATTCTTGCCATTTGAAAATCTGGCTGAAGTATAAAATGTTATCTGTTACTATTTCCAAAAAGACCTAAAACCCCTGTTAAAATTACCAATAGTTTTTAATACACCCAAAACTCCCAACACTTCTCTTTGACGGGTGTTTTGAAGTTGAGTGGAACTTGTCAGGGAGTTTTGAATCGTGTGGAACTGTTCAGGAGTTACCTTGGTTCCAAGAGCTCCCCACAACTTTGACATGCCAATTATATTTGTTACAACACCCTAGTAGACATCTCTGTAAAAGTTAAAATATCGACTAGGCACGTGAATTACATGCCCAAATGCCTTCAAATGAACACATCATGGTGGCAAAATGTTCAGAAATTGGGCATGTTCAGAAGGTGTTATAAATTTCTAAGAAAAAGTAATCTATAGGTGTGATACCAAATTCCATAATCCTTGCCAATATTCTCATGACCTGTGCTAAAGTGGAGTTCCAGTACAACACAGTGGAATGCATTTTGTTAGATGTTATAGTTGGGAATGCCCTACGAATTTATATGGAAAATCTAGAAATATAGACCAGGTGTAGAATCAAATTCCACAAACTTTGATATCGTCCTCCATGCTCATGCCAAAATGAGAGTTCTGATAATGGGTTTGGATGATCATCAACAGATAAAAGATTAAACAGAGATATGATGTTTAAATGTCTGATAGACATGTCTACAAAATATACAAAATATGCAATAATAGGTAAGTGTGTAAACTATTCGATAGAACGCCTCTAAGAGAGGCCATCTTATGGAATACCATGATCGTAGGACACACATGACTAGATTTGTTGAAAAGGCTTTAGAAAATTTCATGTAAATACACTTAGCAGGTGTCAAACCAAATGTCACACCCTTTTCTATCTTCTTCCCTACCCATGCAAAATGAGAGCGTTTGAATAGGGTTCGGATAGTATAATAAAATGCCTATGGTCTCTTGATGGTTATGATATGGTCTACACAAAAAATGGATCTATTGCTAATAGATCTCATTAAACAAAATCTTTCAAGAAGTATAAATATTTTGATCTTTCTGTTATTGATGATCTAGATTTTAAGTAGGAGTCTGAATACGAAAATTTGAAGTTTCTTTTACAAAAGAGCTACAAAATAGTGATGTTAGATTTTAAAAAATGCTATTGTTTAAGAAAGATGCAAATGAAAATATTTCAATTTTAATTGTAATAAAAGGAATCCATATATGTATGAAGGTATGCATTTATATAGAAAATGGAACTTCAAATATAGGTATTGGCAAAACAACAAGAACACAATGTATATAATGGAAGATACATAAGAATTTGTGAAGACACTATCTTAGATCTAGAGATTTTGTCTTTCTCTGTAAAAATAAATTTAGCAATAAATATAATTAGAGCCAAGGAAATTTTGAGCCAATTGATACCTTAAAATTTAATTAATAAGAGTGGTGTTCATAAATATTCTACATTGATAAAGATAATGAGGTATAACATATTTGAAGCATTTGTGTTTTCTAAGGAAACCAATGAAAATCTCAAATGTGAAGAAATAGATAGCAATGAGGATCATAATACTGATTGACCCACAATTTCTTAAAATTTCAATAGATGTAATCAAAATCAAGCACACCCGACACATTCCTTCTAGAAGGATATGATACACAGGTTGAAGAACATGAGACATAGTTATTTGATGGCCAAAAGCAAAGGATATCCATCATAAGGGCCACAATTAAAATCCAAGAAAATTTTACTTCTTAATGAATCCACGAGTGCCCTTGGTGGTTGAATATGAACACGTAACTCAAAAATCTTATATGTTGAGAAGATGACATTCCATATTGATGATGTTCTAGACTTTTCAAGTTATGACACAAGGAAAATTATAAAACCCTCTATTGTTGGAGTACCTGGATGAAAGAGAAAACTCCTCTCAAATATCGCTAGAAGTTATATAGTCATAAATGATTAATTTTACAACAAATCTAAAATTGAAATCAAATATTTAAAAAATAAAGCCTAAAAGTGAAGAAGTAAATTTTATTTAACTAGAAATTAGTACATATCCAAATCATAATCATGTAAACTATCAACATCATTCTATGAAAATAATTAACTCATCAAATATGAAAAAGGACTCATCTTTTTGTTTTAAAATCAGTTTTATTAATGTTCATAAAACATTTCTTTTATTGAGTTGAAGATACACACTTATTAAAGGACTTTGTAATGTTGTATTATACACTTCAAAGTTCTAAAAGGTAGTTATGAGTCAATTAAATGTTGCTTATAGGCCAGGAAATTATAAATATAATTGTTTCAAATGTAAAAATAGTTCTTTTTTGGGGGGTTCCTAATTATCTTTGGGGCTCCTTTATGGTTCTGTCCATTTTGAGTTTTCTAGAAAACTAGAGGATTCTTAGGAAGGAAAGAGTTGTAGAGCTCTTCTATTTTATTTAAATAAAGAATGATAAGGCTATTTGTAGAGCTAGTATGTGGTTTCTTTGTGTTGTTTTCTATTCATACATTTTAATCTGGGTAAGTGCAAGAAGTTGAGTTCACAAAATGTTCAAAAAATGGAAGTGTTTTTTTTTTTATAGAATTTGTCATAGTTATACTGAAAATTTTAAGCACTTACACATTGAATCTTAAAATATTCTAGTAATATAAAATTTAGTATTTTGAGTATAGTTTTCAAAAATGTAATTTATTCTAATACCTAGATGATAAAAATTAATTTTTAATAGACATGTATAAATTCCACTTTTAAAAGTCACTTTTTTAAGACCATACCATGCACATGTACGGGCACCATAATTTGACCTAAATAAATTTTATTTTTTAATTCTTTTTGGATAAAGATGTGTAACAAATTGAATATTGATGAAGATATTTTTTTATAATTTTTTTCTAAATATATATTTTTAATTTATTTTTATTGGCCCTAATTCTTGTTTTTGAAAACCCCCATGTATGAACATCATAATTTGACCTAAACTATTTTTTTTAATTATTTTTCATTGTGTAAATAAATGTTTGTAGATTGATGTCATATAATTTTTTTACAAGAAAATTAACAAATTGAAAGTTATTAACAATTATGAAAACTTGACATTTCACGTTTATGGACCAATTTCCTTAGAAATTAATTAAAAATAGAAAAAAATCTTGAAATGATGAAAAATAGGGGTGTAATGATAGGGGGTTCATGAAAATGATTAAAACTATAGATGGATGGACCTATTTTCCTTTATTTCATTAGGAAATGAGATCCACACAAAGAATTGACTTACAACCCTTAGGTGAGTCAACTCAATGAGAGAATCTATTGATTTCCTTATGATTGAGGACAAGGGTATCAGCTTGAACAACACTTTTGGGAAAAAAAACTAAAAATAGTAAATCAACTCAATTTTTCCAATTCAAACTTGAAACATCAATTTAAAGCATAATACAAATAGAAACAACAAAGTTTTGGTAGATTTGGAAATGACAAAGTGATGTGTACATATCACCAAAAAGCAGTTTCAGGAGGCTAATTGGGACTCATTCACCCATAGGCAAATGGGTCTTTGTGCAAAGGTTTCAACCAGCTTTCAGGAGACTCTGATGTCAATCTATAACTTTGGTTTGATCTGGGTTTCAATGTCAAAAAGTCAAAAATATGATCTATAGGTGAGATTTTGTGGTTTGACGACAACTTTGAACACTTTTGCAATGTTTACAACTGTTCCAATCTTTCTCTTCAAGAGATCTCCAATCCTTCTTCAACCTAAGATTTACAACAAAAACACAAGAGGGAAAAATTATTTGTTTTTGGTGAATGGGGGTTTGTCTTGGTCAAACCTCGTTTGGGTAATTAAACCTTGAATTAAAATAATGAAATATGGAAAGGAATGATGAATGAACAATGCTATGTTGCAACTCACCAAACCCTTGAGTAAACCTTTGGAAGTTTGAAATGTTGATCTTGATCTTGTTTGAAATGACTCCAATGGATGTGGATCTTGATACTTGAAATATGATTTGAATGCTTGACTTGATCTTTGAAACCTACATCACAATGTTAGCTCCAAAAATATGCATGATTGCAAGAGACTTTGACATGATGCTTGAGATCTTGATTGTTGCAATAAATCACTGACAGGTCTTCTCTTTAATACCTTTGATCATAATCTTTTCTCTTGTAAACTTGAATTATGCTCTCATGAATTTTCTTAGACTTGATTTGATAAAAAGACCTTGTATTTATAGGTATGTATCCTTAATTTCCCAAAAATTAAACATTACAAGCCGACACTAAATTTGAATTCGAGGACATTAAAATACCACCAAAAACATATTTCAAATTTAGGTTCAAATAATATTAATCAATTAAATTCATCCTTTTGAAATAATATTAATTTTTGGACTTGACTTAAATCAATTAAATTAATTAAGTCACTTTACCAAAAAATTGGGGACATTACAGTCCTCCCTTCCTAGAAATTGCTTGTCTCAGGCAATTGATACCTGCATACCCAACACCAACTTCCAAGATCCCATATCAATCTCAGAAATTTGCAAACTCTATTATCTAAAACACTATATTGCAAGAGATCTACAAATAACATCACCTTATCTCTCTTGGAAAGTAGTATAATGATTCTCAACATGTAATCAGAAAAATCATCATCACATACCTTAGCCTTCGTAGAAGACCACTACGGTACTTTGATTACCAAGTTCCCTGGACCCTTATAAGGATGATGACTTGTGACTGGAAGTGAAAATATTATGCAACATGTGTAGAATCATTTACCTCATCATTCCCAAAACAAGCCTCCATCCTCTTTGTTGATGCTATCCTTGGAGCACCCTCTACTAAAGTTCTCAATACTTCCCATTTGATGTGAACTCTAGCTCCATCCACTATAAATCCTGGATATAACTCCCAAGCAATTGTAACCATTGGATTCCCAAAACAACATTAGATTCACCAATCCCAACTACATAAAAATCATCAATGGCCACATAATCATTCAACTGCACACTCAACTGAGGAACCTTCTTAGTAAAACTCATTTTAAATCCATCAACCATTGTAACTCTAAAACCCAAAAATTCCTCATCCTGCAATCCCTTCTTCATGACCCTCATCAATGAATTTGTGAGTAGCTACACTATCAATAAAACAAGTGACCCATTTTCCCTTAAGAACTCCTCTCACTTGAAAAGGATGATACTTAGAAACTCCTGATAGCACCGTAATAGTACCATGAGCTATATCTCTTGTGTTAACATCATTGTGTGGCTACTTTTCATGATCATTAGCCAAGCTCATGTCAACCTCCTCATCAGTACTAGAATAAACATCTATGTAATGCACCTTTCCTTTTCCAAGGCACCTATGACCTGATTCCCTCGATTCCTTGCAAGTAAAACACAACTTCTTCCTACATAACTCATTCCTTGTTTCAAAATCCATCATAGGTTGCATAGGCTTGGAATGATTTGGTTTTCACCCATCTAACTTGTGTTTTGATTTATTATCCTTGAAATTCTTCTTTTGGTGTTGAGATGTAGAAGATGATGTATCAAGATCTAGTGCCAACCTGATAGCATCATGAAGAGTGCTAGGATTAAGTGCCTTGACTAGCCCTCTCATCCTATCATTTAATCCCACAATAAACAACATTACCACCCTCCTTTCAGTCATACTAGGAACCATAACAACAATCCTTTGGAACTCATTGACATATGTCTCTGCATACCCACTTTATTTTAGTTGTGCTAGCTCTCTATAATATAGCTCTGCATCCTTCCTGTCAAATCATGCAATCAATCTATTACTAAACTCAAGATAAGAATGAATCAAACCATGCTTTTGAGTGATCAAACCATGATTCCACCAATCGTATGCAATGCCCTCAAGATTCAAGCCTTTGCAATATGCATAAGAAATGTCAACTCAACTATGGATGCCCAAATTCCTTGCACTCAACTCCTTTTAAAGGCTCAAATGAATCTTCTAGAAGAAGCCAACTTGTAACTAACTTGAGCTTCTAGAAGAATACTTTATTTAGTAAAGTGACTTTATAATATAAAGTAACTTTATAATATTTAATAAAGTGACCTTTTTAATAATTTATTATTTCCACTTTATTTTAATTAAAACAATCAATTAAAGTCATCCTTTGAAATAATATTATTTTTTGGACAACTTAATTAATTAAATTAATTAAGTCACTTTACCAAAATTTTGGGGACATTGCAGGTGATAATCACATGAAAAGTATAATGCTACAAGATAGTCTCATAGGAGAAGCAAAAAAATTAGTACAATGGTATAAGAGGAGCATGCATAGTTTATTATTAAAGGATAATTTAGAGTGATAGTGCCCTTTTAATGATCATATTTAGAGAGGATAGTCCTTGTGAAGGGATAGAATGAGGGCATATATTTCTAAATGATAAGTGGACAATACCTTGTCGATGGAGTAGATAACATTGAAGATAATTGATAGAAGATGACAATATGCAGTCAAGAAAGCAAGAGAGTAGTCCTCTATGATGTCAAGCACTTCAAAGTTATAAATGAAAGTCTTCAACCATAATAAATGAATGCAATAATATAGTCATCATGATAAGTATACTTTTACATAGGACAAGGGTAGTAATCCTCTATGATGTCAAGCACTTCAGAGGTATAAATGAAAGTCTATAGTCATAATGTATGAATGCAATAACATAGTCATCATGATACTTTTATACTTTTACATAGGACAAGGGTAGCAATAAGATCAATAGCCTGAGCAACATTCATAAGCCCAATAGTGAGTAGAAAGATGGTATACTACAAGCTAATGATGCCACTAGCCTATATTTTTGGAGGTCAACAACATGAACAAATGAAATTCATAGATTATGAAGTGCATAACAACCTGTAAGAGAGGGAGACCAAACATGTTCAAGGCCCCAGGTCATGGAGAGCTAAGAGCGGAAGGCTACCCTAGCTTACCTCACTCTAAAGGGGTATCTTGAAATGAGGGACAAGAACAATGAGGACAATAAGGTCCTTCAATCACTCTGCAGACCTGAAATCTAGAATGGGGCTAGGAAAGCCAGTTTTCGGGTTCAACACTGTACCTTAGGTAGCTCTCTACCCGAGTATGGAAGCACGGTTCTGGGATGATAGCGCGGCGCGCTGGTGTCTCTCAGATGCGCCAGCGTCTGTACAACTAGAGGGCCAGAAACATAGTATGAACCGCCAGAAAACAAACTGATGACCTAGCTAGTTATTTCTTAGGGGAACAAAATAGAACTATGAAATAGGAAAGATAAAAATGAATATGATTTAAAGAAAATATATTAAAGCTAAGGTGAGGAAGATAATCTCACAAAAGAGCATGTTCGCTAGCTAGCTCCAAATGCATGTCCACCTACACACAAGAAAGAGGGAAAATTGTTGGGGTTTGTATAGGGGCCTACCTCAGTAAGACCCCCGTTTTGGTGTTTCCACCTCCACCGATAGTCAAGATAGCAACGATAGAAAAATGTATGATAAATAAGTAGAGGAGAAGAAGCAAGTAACACTACAAAATAGTATTAAGCTACTCAACCAAATCGTAAAGGAGAGGAGTAAAAAGGCTTACCACCTCCACCAAGAGCTCACTAGCTAATGGAGGAGAAAAGAGGAATTAATCAATCACCATAGCCTCAACTGTGATGAAGGGAGGTGTTGCAAAACCTCAAGCCCCTGCTGTAATGGCTTGTTCCACACTTGCTTTACAGAGTTGATGGAGTGTTGTTGCTGCTACTATGGAGTGTTAAATTGTTGCTTGAAGGCTGAGAATGCTTGAGAATGCAAGAAGTGATTTCTAGAATTCTTAGAGGGTGCAAGAGGATGAAATGAAGTGAGAATGGATCAATTTGAAGGAAGAATGAGCAAGAATAAGGCATTTTCAAGTTGGTTGGTCGAAGAGGGACATTACAATTCGTTCCCAATAGGAAGTGTAACACCTTTGCCAACTTTAGATGCAGGAATCTATCAAGGACGTGTAAACGCGCCGCATGGACGTCTATGTGTCGCGCGGCTCCCTAGAAAATATTATCCTACCAACATGGTAGACGAATGCCAAGTGGAAGGTAATTGGCCAATTGATGTGGAATTTTGCCTTCGAATTTGGTTTCTAAGGTGAGGAAGTGTAAAAGGAGAATTTGTGTAAGGGGTGAAAATTCGCTCCTATACATTTTTCCCCCACTTTAGCGAGCATGAATACTAATGAGTGCTTTGGTAAAGTAGATCAAAGAGTGAATAGGGTTAGAAATTTATACTTGAACCATTGAGGAAGCAGACCGCAATTTGGCGAGCTTGAAAGCATAGGGTAGGCAAAAGACTTCATAGCCTCGCAAAACTATGAAGTTGTAGAATGAAAGCATCTTACAGGTCCGCGGACTTGCAAGGAGGCGACCCCCAAAATCTCTCACATGAAGGAAGCCCCGAGAAGTAAGTACCTCATAGGCCCGTAGACCCACAAGGAAAGTACCCTCCAAGATCTCTCACATGAAGGAAACCTAGCAAAGCACCTTACAGACCCATAAACCTGCAAGGACGTGTCCCCCAAGATCTCTCACATGAAGGAAACCAAGAAAGAACCTTACAGACCTACAAACCTGCAAGGAAGGTGTCCTCCAAGATCTCTCACATGAAGGAAACCAAGAAAAGCACCTTACAGATCCGCAGACCTGCAAAGAAGGTATCCTCCAAGATCTCTCACATGAAGGAAACTGAGAAAAGTGCCTTACAAGCCTGCAGACCTGCAAGGAAGGTATCCTCTGAGATCTCTCACATGAAGGAAACCAAGAAAGCACCTTACAGACCTGTAGACCTGCAAGGGAGCATCCCCCAAGATCTCTCACATGGAGGAAGCTCAAAAAGGCATCCTACAGGGCCGCAAACCTGCAAGGAAGGCATCCTCCAAGATCTCACATGAAGAAAACCCAAAAAAAGATACCCTACAGGCCTGCAGACCCGCAAGGGAAAGACCTCCAAGATTTTTCGCATGGAGGAAGCTCAAAGGAAGCGCCCTATATTCCTATAGACCTGTAGGGAGGTGTCCTCCAAGATCTCTCACATGAAGGATACCCGGGAAAGCGGACTCCTCAGAGTTAGAAGGCAGCTTCACAGGTGCACTTGTAAAGTGACATGTCTACCCATAGATAGAACATGTCAGAAAGTAGCCACATAGGAAAATAAGTAGATAGTCATTCAGACCATCAACAAGTTGGAAAACATTCAAAGGGGTCCCTCAGGAACCCGGTGTAAAGAAGGGGTCCACTCAAGGGACACCCTGTTCGAAAGTACGAAAGAGATGTTTCTTTCTCAAATTGATTCATCACCAAGGAATCCTTTTTGAAAGATGTTCACTTCATCAAGGAATTTGAAAGGAAGAAAATTCCCCCACGCGAGGGGGAGGTCAAAGCTGCTCCTGCCTCAAAGGAAAGGTTCTCAAGTTCTTTCTTTATGAACCCATGATGAAGGAAACATGTTCTATTAGGGTTCCAAATAGAGAATGTGATTCCTTGAAAAAAGGTTTGTGAAGATTCTCAAGAAAAGATTCGTTCGCAATGAATACATTTTTTTGAAAATTGAAATGTTATAGAAATGGTGTTGTCACATATGAAAGGGAAAACTCAAGCAAAGAAGAGAGAAATATAAAGGAAAAGCTAAAAGAAACATTACGAACAAAGGGCACAGGGGTGATATGATATTTCGGGGTCAGAATTGTTCATAATATATATAAGTATAATAATAGTATATAAAATGAATTGTCATCAACCCCCTCCTATATCAGACCATGTGAAGAATGCATGAGAAGACAAAGTAAAAATAAAAAAATTGGGTCAACATGGAAGGGAAGCCTAAATTCTCCCAACGCTTTGCATCATCCCTAATTTTTCCGAAAATCAATCACAAACATGGAAGAATGATGATATAGATAGAAGAAGGTTTACGACACAAAAACCATGCTTGTATCCAAGCACCAACAAGGGTGACAAGGGTCATCCAGGCACACATAGCATGATCATGGGGGAACACATCACAACATACACACATATATTCTAAAGATAAAGAAGGGGCCTCCCCCTAACATTGATCGACCAAGAGGTCATCTGCTTCCCACTCTAGATCATTGTAGGGGGAAGAAGGATGAGCCTGCAATGGTGGAATGTTAAGAGGAGGAGCGTCTGACCCTCCCACAACAAGGGCTAAGGAAGAAGTCCCTACAAGGTCTCCTTCACTAAGCTCTTGTGGAGCTAAGGTCAATGATTTCACGAAGATCGTTGATAGGGCCGAAACTTCATCTAGAGAGTTAAACATGCACTTTATATGAGTGCCATGTTTTAGTTCAATGGACAGATAAGGTTGTGCCTGAGATTCACCACTAGGCTTGTCAAGTGATTCGGGAGCAGTGACGAACTCAGGGGACATCAGGACTAGTTCCATTACTAGGATAGAACAAGTTAGTGTAGGACCACTTTTCGGAGAATGCGGGCTCCTCTTACGTCCTCCATTGTTGGAAGGACTACCCTCCACCTTTTGCTCTGTCAAGGGATGTGAACTCCCCACAAATGAGGCAAGAGGTGTAGAGGAAGAGGAGGAGGAGAAAACTATAGTAGATACCACTAAAGTGTTCATCATATCTATGGGTTTCAGGAAAGGTGGGACATTTGGAAGGGACATCAACAAAGGTAGCTCCACCGAAGGAGCGATGAACACCTGCACCATTTTAGGGTCATGTGCATTCGTACTCATAGTGGAAGCTAAAAGCGATACGAAGCTAGTTTGAACAGAAGCAGAGGGGAGTAGAGAGGAAGATGTGGTAGGAGGACCTGATACAGGGGTAGTCGTCTCCTCTTCCTTCCTCTGTAAGGCGACCTACTTAGCCATGAGAGCCTTTTTCCAGTGCTTGAGCTCTCGCATAAGGAAATTTCTACGACTCTTCGAATCAGAGGTTGCAGACTGCAAAGGAACATAAGGCTCTTGCTTGGCCATGGGAGTGTCCACTACAGTCATTTCCAGTAGAGGAATAGACTCCTGAATGGGAGTGGGAGGAGTAGGTTGAGAAGCAGCGGGGGGAGTCGGCTCAAGTGCCTCAGTAGTGGGCCTCTTCCTGTTTACTGCTTTGGGAGTAGAAGCAATAAGAGGCTACGAAGGTCGAGACATAGAGGATTCCCCACAGGGGCCTTTCTTCCTACTATACTAAATGGGCCTAGGCTCTGTGGGAAAAACAGGAAGCTTAAACGTGAGACACTTGGGATTTTTCCAAGTGGGAACCATAGGATTCTCTCGCAAAAAAGAAACGAAATCTGACGGCGCCATAGCAGGGCGAGAGGAAGCGTCAGGTTGAACAGTGGAAGAGGAAGGAGGATATTGGGACCGCTTCTCTTCTTCCCTTCTACACGCCTTGGTGGCATCACTGTTAGCTTTAAAGCAAGCCCTATGTGAAACAACATAAGGCGATGGGGGGTATCTCACTCTTGACGTCAAGCACCTTCTCTTGTAATTCTGATAAGTTCGGTACAAAAGGTCCTTCCTAGGTGGAAGAGGACCAACAGGCGTAGTTCAAGAGTAATCCAAGGAGTAGCTACCACAAGCAACTGGTGGTTTATAACTAGTGTCATGAATCATGTGCAAAAAACCCTCGTGGATAAATTTTAGACATTTATGCACACTGAAGGTACGACATTCATAACTACTAACCAGGGGATACCCAACTTTACTCTGAAGAGTTCAGATCTAGGAATTATGTCGAACAAAAGCTTCACGAATTCAGGTCCAACCAAAACTGACAAGACCATACTACCCAAAAGGGGTATGAAAAGTCTGTCATGCATGCAGATGGTGCTCATAGGTGCATTGTACCCATCTTTGTGCAAAAATTTGATTAGCATGATCTCCTTAGTTATGATGTTTACTTGAGATGTCGGATCAATGAGAACACCTACTACGATGTTTCCATTGATTTGCATAGGGATGTAGAGAGGAAATGGTTCCCTATTAAAACCCATCGACAGATCATGTGAAGTGAAGGTTATACCAGTACCACTTGTTGAACAGGATACACATAGGGGATAGGTTGATGCAGAAAAGAGGGCATCACATGCAAAGAATGACACTCCCTCAAGACCCTCCAAAGGTTGCAAGGAGGACAGTGACCCAATTAAGGTTTCGTTATGCAACACTTTCAAAACCTTCCAACTATGCCTACTAGGGGTCGTAGGTTGGGTTGTAAGGAAAATAGCCCCACAACGCTCACATCTACAACACTCCTAGAATATGATGAAAGGATCTTTTAGTATCGTGAAACAAAACCAAGATGGTTCACGTCACGGTTCACCAAAAATGTAAGAGAGGGGAACCAACCATGTTCAAGGCCCTAGGTCATGGAGAGCCAAGAAAGGAAGGCTTCCCTAGCTTACCTCACTCTAAAGGGGTGTCTTGAAATGAGGGATGAGAATGATGAGGACTATAAGGTCCTTCAATCACTCTGCAGACCCAAAATCTAGAATGGGGCTAAGCAAGCCAGTTTTTAGGTTCAACACTGTACTCAGGTAGCTCTCTACCTGAGGAAAAAAGTGCAGTTTTGGGATGACAACGCGGTGCACTAGCATCCACATTGTCGTCCATACCTGACCAGAGGACCAAAAACACAGTATGAACCGCCATAAAACAAGATGATGACCTAGCTAGTTATTTCTTAGGGGAACAAAGCAGAACTATGAAATAGGAAAGATACAAATGAATATGATAAAGAAAATATATTAAAGCCAAGGTGACAAAGATAATCTCACAAAAGAGCTTGTTCGCCAGCTAGCTCCAAATGCACGTCCACTTACACACAAGAAAGGGGGAAAATTGTTGGGGGTTGTATAGGGGCCTACCTCAATCAGACCCTTGTTTTGGTGTTTCCACCTCCACGGACAGCCAAGATAGAAATGATAGAAAAATGTATGATAAACAAGTAGAGAAGGAGAAGAAGCAAGTAACACTACAAAACAGTATTAAGCTATGCAACCAAATTGTAAAGGAGAGGAGTGAAAATGCTTACCACCTCCACCAAGAGCTCACTAGCTAATGGAGGATAAAAGAGGACTTGAACAATCACCACAACCTCAATTGTGATGAAGGGAGGTGTTGCAAAACCTCAAACCCCTGATACAATGGCTTGTTCCATACTTGCTTTACAGAGTTGATGGAGTGTTGTTATTGCTGCTATGGAGTGCTAAACTACTGCTTGAAGGCTGAGAATGCTTGAGAATGCAAGAAGTGATTGTTGGAATGCTTAGAGGGTGCAAGAGGATGAAATGAAGTGAGAATGGATCAATTTGAAGGAAGAATGAGCAAGAATAAGGCATTTTCGGGTCGGTTGGTCGAAGAGGGACATTACAATTTGTTCCCAATAGGAAGTGTAATGCCTCTTCCAACTTCAGATGTAGGAATCCGTTAGGGACGTAAGCGCACCACACAGACATTTGTGTGTCACGCGGGCATCCCCATCAAATATTTTCCTACCGACACAATAGAAGAATGCCAAGTGGAAGGTAATTAGCCAACTGATGTGGAATTTTGCCTTCGGATTTGGTTTTCTAAGGTGAGGAAGTGTAAAAGGGGGATTTGCATAAGGGGTGAAAATTCGCTCCTATACACAACCTAAAATCAAATTAATTAAAAAGTACAAATCATACTTACAAACTATCTAGAACCTTCAAGTGATTAAACATTATTCAATTACAAAATACAAATTTTTTTATTTTAACATTATAAATAGTTTGTATTACCTGAGTGAAACTTTGATGACCACCTCCACTGGTAGGTGTTACCGTCAAAGCTCCAAGGTTAACCTATTCAATATCTAAAATGATATATAAGAATACCATTCATATAACGTTAGCTATTCATATGTAATATTTATAATTCTTTACTAGTTACATACCTTTGTAGTATATGTGGTCGTATAATAAGGAGGTGGAGGACCGCTGAAAATAGACTGAATGCTATGACCCTGAAATTTCATTATAATCATTCAACTAATTTAGTTAATCTTGCATTTTAAAAATGAAATTTACTTGCTAACATTTACCTGACTATCAAGGCCGAATGCCTCATCAAGGAGGGCATTTTTCATCACCATTTGATCATATGCATATGTACCTTGGACACATGCATCCTAAATATGCATAGGACCATAAGCATAAAGTGACCCACAAGCCTAACAATAATGAGGTGGAACTCTACTCCCTAAAGACTCACTCGACTCACCCTGTGCTAGAGGCTGGTATCCTATATGAGGCTCTAGGTGAGGGAACTAATCGGTTGCAATTTATCGACCTCAACACTCTCCTTCACAATAGAAGGGATAGTAACATGCTCATACACTGGTCTAGTGAGTGCTCATCTTGATGGCCATTGTGCATCGACACATGCCCTCACTCTGTCCTAGATGCGAAGCCACCAACTCTACCTTGGAAGTCATGCATGTCAAAATAGTTTGGAATTTTATTGAGGACAAACTCATAGTGGAGTTTCCTCAAAAAATATTGCAACACCTCATTGTTGTTGCAAGGAGGATGGTAAAAAACCATCCACCACCTCCTCCAAAAATTGTTCTTTATCCCTTGGTGGTTGTACCAATGGATATAGAATCTCTTGCTTGAAGGATGTAATGGTTGATTCATTCTAGGGTTTGTGAATAGTGCACACAAGTCAAATTTTGTAATTTTTTCATCTTTAACTTGTTTATAGGATAATTTATCTACATAAAATTCTCTAAACTCTCGTCTCTTCTTTGACCAACTACTTATTTGCTTCCTAATTGAATCTACATGTGATATTATCAATTCAAGTGATTGAGCAAGCATGGTTCTATGCGAGGTTGAGCTTGCAAGATCTTTCAACCTTACTGTTACCTAATTTTTTCCCACGGGCTCAATCAGGCAGGATAATCATGTGATGGATCTTCGAGAGGCCAAATGGAACATTCGCAACAAAAGGAAAAATCCTACATCTGTTGCTAGGTCATAGAGAACTCAGTTAGAGAGCCTCCACTAGGAAGGTTCAGAATGAAAATCCTCTAAGAACAAAGTCGCCAAGACAACTCAGATGTCTCATCGACTAAAAGGGGCTCTCGCTGAAATGTAGCCATCATCGCCATGAGGTCTGGCTGAAGGAGTGAGTCACACCGAAACGAAAGGATCAGCGTAGGATGGTCATCTCGGGAAAATGTTTGACCGATGGGCCTTTTTCTGGGCAACAACAATGAGGTTCAGCAGATGTCTCCCTGATAACAAGTGTCTCGCCTAAGGTGGGTTTCAGCCATCGACATAAGATGTGCTTTAGGCATACAGTCTCGGCGACTAATGAAGTCTCCCCAATTTGATGAGGTTTCAGCATAAGATGTGCCTACGGCATATGGTCTCGGTGACAACGAGGGGTCACGCCGACAGTGTTTGAAAAGTAGAGGTCTCGGTATGATGTTTGGCTTCGCCGTAAGGTCTTACTGAGGACCAAATGTCTCACCGACAATCGTCAAGGTGAAGCGGTGTCGGCATAGGGAGAAAGCTTCGGCGAATGGTCTTGCCGTGATAGAAATGTCTCCCCGACCGAAGAGAAAGTAAGGACCTCACCAGAAGAATTTCATTTCGGCATTGTGTCTCATCGAAGGCTTGATGTCTCACCGAAGGGATGTTGAGCCGGAGGGGGTGGTTGAGCTTCGCCACAATGTCTCCCTGAATGCAGAAGGTCTCACTGACACGTATGACATCGGCATGGCTCCCAGCCATCGCGGTGAGGTCTTGCCGACAAGGTGTAGTCTCAGTGATGGAAGCAGATATCGATATGACATTTGAGCCTCGCCATGAAGTCTTCCCGACTTGATGATGTCTCGGTGAATGGAATGCGGAGCTCGGTAGGGTGGAGTACGTTCAGGGTGACATTAATTGACTCTTGCCGACGAGGAGGAAGCTCAGGAAAGTGTCGAGGTGGACTCGGAGAATGATGAGGAGGTCGGTGAGATGTCTCACCAACCTAGCAGGCTCTCGCCGAATGCAGAGGGTCTCCACGACTCTAAGACTCTCGGCATAGGAGTTGAGTCCGCTATGAGGTCTCGGCGATAAGATGAAGTCTTGCCAAAGTGAAGCAAAATGAGCCCTCACCGGAGCAAGGTTCCTTCGGCACAACCTCTTGCTGACCAAAGGAGGTCTCCCAGACCAAAGCATCTTGATGACTATTGTGAACAAATGGGGGTCCCACCGAGGAAGCGTTTGTGTTCACCAGGAGTTGGGGCTTTTGCCATATGGTCTTGGCGACTATATGAGGTCTCGCCGAAGTGGAATGGCTTCAGCATAATCTTGTGAATTCGATGAGAGGTCTCATTGACACACGAATGTCACGGTGAAAAGGAAAGGAGCTCGCCGAAGGATTTGTCCTTCGGCATAAGGTCTCAGCGACCCGTGGATGTCTTCGATATAACATTTTGAGGCCATGGTGAGGTCTCACCGAAAGCAAGCTAGGCTCACCAAGAATTGAAGACTTCGCCCTAAGGTCTCACCAAGATAGAAATGTCTCCCTGATCAAAGAGAAAATAGCTCATCGCCGAAAGATAAGGAGCCCGGCAAGAGGTCTGGCTGACAGGCCAATGTCTCGGCGACAACAAAGGTTCTCGCCAAGAGTCTTCCCAAAATGAAGAGTTCGCCGAAGGAAAAGGAATTCTATAAGATGTCTCGGCGAATGAAGGTGGTCTCAGCGACGGAAAGCAGGAATTGGTATGATCGGTGGCCTGCGCCATGATGTCTTCCCGACTTACCACGGTCTTGCCGAAGGAAATGAAGAGCTCAGGCAAAAAAAAAGAGTTCGACGTGAGTCTTGGCGACAAAGGCCAGTCTAGCCAAAAGGAAAAAGTCTGGTATAACACAGTTAGTTTGCTATGAGGTCCCAACGAGGAGTTAAGTCTCGTCGATAGCAAAAGGAGAGCTCGATGGGAGGTCTCTTTGACAACAAGAGGTCACATCGACATTCCTGGCGCCTTCGGTGTAACACGAGAAGCTCGCTAAGAGGTCTCCCCGACCCGGGATAGTCTCACCACTAATACATTTGACTGCAAAATACGACGAAACAGACTGACGAAATATGTAAAATACGATGTTCGTCGGGTGCTTGTAAAATTTGATGTGTAATTTCCAATTTTTTGAAAGTTTATCCTCGACGTTTATTGAAATTTCGACGAACCTGGGGTTTGTCGAAATGTCGGCACACATTTTCGGCCGAATTTTGGACAGTATTATGAAAAATTAAAAATAAAAATTGTAATGTATATAAAGAAAAAGTGAGTTCGCTACCGACGCCATGACAAAGTTGTTTTTTGCTCTACTTGAGATAGTTTGTGGGGAACTAAGGACAATTTTCTTGGGAAAAATCAGAAAAAATTCAAGAACATATCGCCAGGTTGAGGGTAGTCATTGTCTTTATGCAGAATTCAGTTGTGAAGTTAGATTTGTAGTTCTAGGTTTGAAAATCATATTTTAAAGCAACATCTCATCAGATTTCATTTTTAGAGGTTAAGGGTTTTGAGAATTTCATGTCCAGATTTTGTTGTGTGGAATCACCATAAGATCACAACTGAGGAATAGATTCTTGTGACTGTAATTATGTGATCCATAACTATATTGGTCATGTGGCACAGTTGTTCTATAACAAATACAGGATGCACTCATGTGTGACCCAAGTTTAATGTGGCTATGTTGTGATAGAAATGGAGGCACTCATGTAATGTAGTTAATTCAGGTTGTATAATGTAGGTGTCAATCATCATTAGGTGCATTTTGTTGTCTCAAGTTTAATAGGTTAGGATGTAATTATAGCATGATCGAAGAGTGATTACCTCTTGCTGCAATAAAGAGCCTATAACTCTGGTTGATATGCAGAGTGGTTGTGTTATATCAATTATGTAGTGCATTCAAGCACAACCTATGTTTAATGGGCTATTCTAGAGAGTGATCAAGATTTTCTAAACCTTATGAATGTTACTTGACATATATTTGCATAATCTGAAATTCCTTCAGAGGCTTTTGAAGTATCAATGTATCCCATATAGGGTTTAGAATGATTTCTTTTAATTAAAAAATTAAATAAATGATGTATTTCCCCTGTAATTAGATAATGGAGATCTCCTAAATCTGCCCCAACACACCGCCCCCTTTGGCACTATATTCATTACCTGCCATTAGGTTTTTGCATGTGACATCTTTATCATCTTCATGACAAAGGGCTTTTAAATAGATCTTTAGTCTTGCTTTAATCCTTTTCATGGTAACCCTTGAGTTCCATAATCCACCTTCAATCTCTTCTAAGAACAGTGTCTTAAGCTAGATTGGATAGTATGCATATAAAGAAAGTCCTTCCACACCATTGTTCCAAACCACCACTCACTACCTTGCTTAAAATGTTGCCTCCATAAGCACAATAGCATGTTTTAAAATCATGGTTACAGTGATTGACTATTGTTGTCACCACTTTCATCATGAAGATACAATGAGATTTTTGTCTTCAAACTCAAGGAATTATGGAAGATAACATTGTGAATTGTTTGTTGTGTACCATCTGATTTTCTTTTGCACATTTCATCGCTTTTGCTAACTTCTTTAAGACCTGGTATTGCACCCTCAACTACAATCTCAAACAACTCACTCACTGTCACTTGAAGATTCCTTTCATGAGCATCCTATAAAATCAAACTATGCCCTATAGACTACCTACTTACTACAAGGGACTCATTGTTTCATGGTATTGTAGTTCTTAAGATCCTTCAACCTTATTGACACTACTTCACATTCCACAAGGTATTATTCACTATTCTCCCATCTTTGATGAGTCTCAAAACACTGCTCAAACATGCAATCCACTACCTCCATTATACATTAATGGCTAAGAAGAAACATTGAACCTATGATTACCACTGTTACTTCATTTGGACAACCATTCCCTGATTGCATTTTCCTTATCTAACACTACCAAAATCATTTGAAAAAACCTTAAGGTCAGCAAGGGGTAAGGAAACTCACTATTAAAATCTCCACTTTACTATGCAAGGTTTGAGCTATTATCTTGTCATCAAGCACTCGCTTTTGATTGTCACATCTCAAGTGACTATCATTCTTCTTACCATATATTGTATTTACAAATGTCACTGAGCTACTTAGTGTGCTTGTTATTGGCTACAATCTTTAAATTGAAATTTTTTGTTATTGGATACAATGTCTCAATCTTTTTGGTATTGTAACCTCACTAATCCGGCTTATAGTTATTGTTTATGTTTCTACGGAGGCCTAGGGTTTGTACCCTAATCATGCTCTTATCAATGCTTCTGTTGTTTTTTATTAGGGCTCTCTCAATGTTGAGGGCCCTAGGGATAAGCTCATCATAAGAAGTGACACATTGCATCTTTAACTAAAAGGATAAATCCGTATTGACATTAGTAATGATGATTCCGACTTGTTGCTCATTAGGAATGGGTCACTTGCTCTTACTAGCTTGCTACCTCCATTGTTGTAGGAATTTTGTGATCAAGTTCAATATTCTGATTTTAGGAGTCTTAACAGTTGGAAATCATAGTAAAATCAGAATTTAATAAGTTTTGGAATTAGCATTGTAAAGTGTTTTTTGGGGTCATTAACTTCAGACTATCTTCTCTTTTGCAGGGGTGGTTGCATGCCAAATATTTTTGGTGTAAAATATCAAAATTATTAGATTATGTTACCTGTCTATGAATAAAAATTATTGGAGTGTGAGTTTGATATTTTTTGAAGATCTAAATAGTCAAGCTTGGTAAAGAAAAATCATGTCAGATAATATTAGTACAGAACAAAATGAAGACACTTGATAGATTGTGGGCTAGATTGAAAAGAAAGGGTGATGGGAAATGTTATTGTCCTTGTAATAATTGTAAGGGCTTAAAGACGAGATGAATTTTAATCACAATAGTTGAGAAACATTGTAGGAAGCATGGTCACGTTGAAGGGGGCAAGATTATCGTCCATTGGCAAGTTAAGAATTCATTATATGTGTTTATATTGATTGAATTTGTAAATGTTTATATTGTTTTAACATTTTATATATATATATATATAATCACTTGATCATGATCATGGTTTATTTGTGTCTATCATTATTATAAAGGTGGGGCACCCTAGGGTAGATGATATAGATTATCATGGCCCGGAGAATGTGGTTTTGCAAGCGGATGAACATGGAGTTGTGAATATCGAAGATGAAGTTAATGATCCTATGGAAGAAGATGATCATGCGCCAGAAAACACAATTGAAGATGATGGTACGAATACATTGATCCATGCCACATTTAGTGGCAGAGCTGATCATGATGATCAAGATGACTTTGATGATGTTTATGATTTACCTATACTTGACAAGGCCTATGAGCCCCTTTATGAAGGCTCTGGAACAACTCTTCTCTTTGCTGTATTGTTGCTGTTGAACTTGAAGGTTATGAATGGTTTATCAAACATAGCAATCTCACGGATATTAAGGTATGTCATATATGTCATCTTTTTTCATCTATTTTAATTGTTGTTAGGTCATCACTAGTAAATAAAGAATGAAATATGTACCATTTATTGGAGTTAACAACCCAAGATCTTCAATCTGCAATGCCAAAGAACCTCCACAAGAGATAGAGAGAAGCAACAATGGAAGATGCTATTCCACCAAACAAGGATTGCAATATGATACAATATGATCAATGCAATACTATACAATGCTATATGCCAGTCTATTAACAAATATGCTAGAGATGCCTTGCTTATAAAGGCAAGGATAAGAGATAGGATAAGACAAGATCATGACAAGTGTCTTAATCCTATCACATGAGACAACTAACTCATAACTACTTAGGAAAGTGGAAATTCTAGATAAGACAACTAATACTTATCTAGATATGACAACTAATATCCTAAGTAAACTTAACATGTGAATTAAGTCCCCTAAGTCCCTAGTAAAGGAATAAACTAGGTACAAGACTTATTCACACCAACACCCCTTAAGTGCAATTTAGAGGTACAAAACAATGCAAAAGATGCAAAGATGGGTCCACAACTAGGGCCTGATGAGGTAACCATGTACAAAACAAAAAACTCTCACAAGCGGAGAAAAGGAGAAAAACCCTGTGGGAGAAAACTCCTCTCCAAAAGAGAGAAATAAACAAAGAAAAAACTAATGAAGGAAGGAGGACTCCTCAAGACCCCCCAAGGACAACTTCCTTCACCCCAAGCATCGATCGCAACTGAAGATAACGAGGCGATGCCAAAGTTTTAGTGAAGATGTCTGCAACCTGCTGATCTGTAGGCAAATACTCCAAGCTGAGAACACCATCCTGGATGAGCTGCCTAATGAAGTGCATGTGGATCTCAATATGCTTAGTTCGTTGATGCTCCACTGGGTTGTGTGAAATATGAATGGCACTTTGATTGTCACACCAAAGAGTAGTGGGCTGAGTGGAAGGGAATCCAAACTCAGTCATCAACTGACGAAGCCACAAAACCTCCTGACTAGCCAACACTGCACCTCGATACTCAGCCTCTGTCGATGATAATGCAATAGTTGTCTGCTTCTTGCATGACCATGCAATCGGACCAGAACCAAGGCAAAAGACAAAGCCAGAAGTAGACTTCCGATCATTGACATCACCAGCCCAATCTGAGTCAGTGAAGCCCACAATCTGAGATGCACCTGAAGTGTAGTGAATGCCAAAATGAGTAGTGCCATGAATGTATCTCAAGATACACTTGGCAGCCTTCCAATGACTCTCATGAGGCTCCTGTGAGAAGCGAGAGACGAGTCCAACCGCAAAGGAAATATCAGGACGACTATGTGTCAAGTACAAAAGACTGCCAACCAACTGCCGATACAAGGTAGGATCAACTGTAGGAGTAGTGCAACTAGAAGACAGTACAACACCTGACTGGAATGGAGTAGGGGCAGGCTTGCAATCAGCCATGCCAAATCTCTGAAACAAATCAAGAGCATACTTCTGCTGAAAAATGAAGATCCCCTCAGAAGTCTGATGAATTTGAAGACCAAGGAAGTAATGCAAAAGACCAAGGTCGGTCATATCAAATCGCTCCATCAATGCTCGCAGTGTACTTTGAATCATGGAAGTAGAACTCCCTGTGAGAATCAAATCATCCACGTAGAGCACAAGTATAAGTAGATCCTCTCCATGTCTCTGTGTATAAATTGTGGGATCGGAATGGCAGCGAGTGTAGCCGGAAGCAAGCAAGAAACTATCCATCTTCTCATACCAAGCCCGAGGGGCTTGTTTGAGACCATACAATGAACGGCGAAGCCTGCAAACAAGTGAAGAGTCCTGCACAAAACCTGGTGGCTGCTCCATATAGATCTCCTCATGAAGATCCCCATGCAAGAAAGCACTCTTCACATCCATCTGATATACTGACCATCCTTGAGATGCAGCTATAGCAAGAACAAGGCGAATAGAATCCATCTTGGCAACAGGAGCAAAGGTCTCGGAATAGTCAATCCCTTCAACCTGAGAAAACCCCTTTGCAACAAGACGAGCCTTGTACTTGTCAATGGAACCATCTGTTGCATACTTGGTACGATACACCCACTTGCACCGAACCAACTTTCTTCCCTTGGGAAGAGGCACAAGATCCCAAGTATGATTCTTCATCAAAGAAGAATACTCATCATCCATAGCACTATCCCACTCTGGAATACCTGAAGCATCTGAAAACTTCTGAGGATCATCTGAAACTGCATGAATCAAAAGACTAATTCCAGAAGTCTGAGAACGAGTGTGGCGAGTGTCTGTGGGATCACCAACAAGAGGACTAGCCTCCTCAAGAGTAACTCGAGCCCATCGTGGCCTAGTGGGTGAGTGAGGAGAAGGTTCATCAAGACCATCATCAAATTCTTCCTCAAGTAGCAAAGTATCATCAACTGAAGAAGACTGAGTTGGTTGTGATGAAGAAGAAGTTGAAGGAGAATCTGGTTGAGTGAAGGTCTCAGAAAACTGAACATCACGTCGGAAATGAACCTCTCGTGTGTCAGGATCAAACAATCTGTATGCCTTCACATCCTCACAATAGCCAACAAAGATGTAACACTGACTCTTCTTCTCCATGGATTTACGCCGACCATTCAGAATGAATGCCCAAGCCTCACTACTGAACACTCTGAAGAAGGATACATTAGGCTTGCGATGAGACCAAGCCTCCTCAGGGGTCATATTTCGCACTGCCTTGTGGGGCATACGATTCTGAATATAGTTGGCACAATTGACAGCTTTGGCCCAAAAAGCGGGAGCCATGGACCTAGACTGAATCATACAATTGGCCATTTCCCTGAGAGTCCTGTTCTTTCTCTCCGCCACACCATTCTGCTGAGGAGTGTAAGGAACTGTGTGCTGATGAAGAATACCATTCGCACTGCAAAAATCCTGAAATGCCTGGTTGACATACTCCCCCCCATTATCTGTGCGTATCTGTCGAAGAGAAAAACCTGACTGCTTCTCCACAAATGATTTGAAGGTCTTGAAGTTGGTGAGGACATCACTCTTGAGCTTCAGAAAGTAGACCCATGTCCGGCGAGAAAAATCATCAATGAATGTTAGCACATACTTGGCCCCTGAAAAAGAAGGAGTTGGGAATGACATAAGATCACTATGGACCAACTCAAGGGGTGTGGTTGCACGTGTAGCATGACCCTTAGGAAAAGAATCTTGATGTTGCTTGCCAAGAACACATCCTTGACAAACACCATCTGTGCAAGTGATCTTTGGAAGACCAACCACTAAGTTATGTGCTTTCAGTTGCTGAAGATATCTATAATTCAAGTGCCCAAATCTCTCATGCCAAAGCTTGCTCATTGAATCAACATGAGCAACAAAACATGAACCTGATGAAGACTCAAATCCATCAAATCGATACAAATGATTCTCATGATCAACTACCCCTGTAGCAACAACCTTCTCAGGATCTTGCAACTATCTAATAGTCACATTTTGTGGAGTAAACTCAACTAACTTCCCATCCCTTAATGACAAATCTGATTATATGGAAAGAAGATTCACTAAAATATCAGGAACAAGAAGAACATCCTCAATGCACCCATCTAGCATCTAAATGGAGCCTGTCCCCAAAATTGGAATATGTGAAGAGTTCCCAACTGCAATCTGAGAAGTAGAAGTATGAACTATGGAATCAAGAAGATCACGTGAATTTTTCATGTGATGTGAGGCACCTGAATCAAGAATCCAACTATCTGAAGGTGAATGCATAGCTCGTGCAGAAAGAGCTTGCCCTTTTCCCATGGAAGAAGGCTTAGCCACTGAAATATTGTGCTTCTTCATAGCTTCCTCCAAGGCCTCTAATCTCTTAAAGCAATGAGATGCATCATGCCTAGTTTTGCCACAAAATGAACAAGGATCTCCTTTCTTTTTCTTGGACTTGGAAGAAGAATCTCCAAAGGTAGAAGAAGAAGGAGATTGAGTGGACTTTTGATTGTTCTTCGGCTTTGGTTTGGAGGGATTCTCACTACCAGAAGATGATTCTGCTTTGGGCTTCTTCTTGTTCTTTCCTTTACCCTTGGATGATTGAGCCATTAGAGCATGATTCATAGAATTAGGTAAGGCATCCAACTGAATTAACTTGGCCTCCTCCCTAGTAAGACGCTCACAAAACAACTCATATGTAGGCATTTTGTAATCTTTCCCTATTGCATCCATAGTTGAATAGAAAGTAGAAGAAAACACTTGATAAGGGCGCTTTAACTTAGATAGAATCAAGAAGATACATTCATCACTAGATACATCATGTCCACATCCTTTCAACTGTGACAAAATCATCTTGAATTGTGCAAGGAAATCCCAAATTGAAGGAAATGCATCTGGAGAGAGAGATTGTAGTTCTGCTTGAAGTTGCAAGGTTCTAAAATGATTTATTTTACCATACAATTCTTCAAGTTTATCCCAAACATTCTTAGGTGTTTTGCACTCCGAAATATGAAACAACAAATTATCAGATACATGTAAGCCAATGAGCCCTTTTGCTTCATCCATTTTACATCTATGGACAAAATTTTCATAATCCCTTGTAAATTCAGGTTGTTCTGCATCTAACATTGGCCATAGACCCTTAGATTGTAACAATTGAGTCATTTTTAGCTTCCATGTATGATAATTGTGTGGAGTGAGTGGTTCAATTTGCCTTAGATCCGCCATGAACACCAAAAGAAAAGGACAATGTGGCACTTAAATTGTGCCTTTCACCCCCCCAGAATGTATTAAAAACTGATTTTGCAACCCCCCCAGCAAATTACAATGAACAAATCTTGCAATTTTTACAAGTGACAAGCTCAAATCAACCGTTTATAACACACGGTGATTTTTACAATTTTTAGAAAAAAGGAGCTTGCAAATCTGAAAACTGAGGTTACAAATAGATTCCTTGCGATTTTCTAATCAATTTCAAAAAAAAATTTGCCAAATTTTGACTTCGTTGGCAAAAGTTACATCAAGAACAAGCAATAAATGCACTTGTACCTTCAAGCTGAAAAATCTGGCAAAAAATGGCAAAATCTGGAAAATTCACCTGCACCACTGTGAATTTCATCGAACCAGCTTTCCGACGATATCTCGTTTGCAAAAATCTGACTTCGTGGCGAAAAGTTATGCAAAAATGAAAAAAATGCCCATAATAGGCACCTCGAACACTAAACAGGGGCAAAATTTGAGCCCTCGGGGGCTGGCCGGAGGTCGGCAATGTGACCAGGAGCTTGGCGGCTGCAAAAAAAAATTCGGCGGTTTGATTTAACCGCTGGCGGTTTCGGCGGCTGGCGCTGTTCCTGTGGCGGTGGCAGTTAGCGGCTGGCGGAGCCCGTGGCGGTAGCGGTTAGCGGACAGTCCGCTGGTGGTCACGGTTCTGTTGGCTGGTGCCGGCAGTGTAACCGCCGCTGCTAGCGGTTAAAGCGTGCGGGCCCAACAGTCCACAGACTGTTAGGGTCTGCGGCTTTACAAAAGCCGACAGCGCTTTATAAAGTGCTATATAAATTTTTATTTTATTTTTTTTTTGGTACAATAAAAAAATGCCCGGCCGAAAATAAAAGATTTTTGAATATTTAAAAAAAAAAATTCTGGCGACACGATACTGCCTTGGGGGTTGTGCAGTTTGCCTACGCTAATTTTTTGCCCGAATACAACTTTAGAATATGACAAAATTATATATCAAAAAATCCCGAGCTTGACCACGGGGCGCAATGGCAGACTTATTTTTGGCTCAAAGTGCTCCTATAAAAAGTTGTTCACCAGATCTGAGCTCCAAACCCTTCTTTGCCAAAGTTGCAAATGGTGACAAAATTAAGTGAAACAAAAGCCAGATCTTACTTTTTTGAGCCTCCTGGACGCAATGGGACAGCCTAAAATACTGCCACTATAGCCAAAAGCGTTGCAATCACCAGATCTCACCAAAATGCAAGCATGCAATATAGGATACAAGAACTCAAAAAATGACAATAGAAATTGATGGAAACTCTCTAATAAAGAAATGGAAGGGGCTTGCTAGATTCAAAGCTCTGATACCATGTTGGAGTTAACAACCCAAGATCTTCAATCTGCAACACCAAAGAACCTCCACAAGAGATAGAGAGAAGCAACAATGGAAGATGCTATTCCACCAAACAAGGATTGCAATATGATACAATATAATCAATGCAATACTATACAATGCTATATGCCATCTATTAACCAATATGCTAGAGATGCCTTGCTTATAAAGGCAAGGATGAGAGATAGGATAAGACAAGATCATGACAAGTGTCTTAATCCTATCACATGAGACAACTAACTCATAACTACCTAGGAAAGTGGAAATTCTAGATAAGACAACTAATACTTAGCTAGATATGACAACTAATATCCTAAGTAAACTTAACATGTGAATTAAGTCCCCTAAGTTCCTAGTAAATGAATAAACTAGGTACAAGACTTATTCACACCAACATGTCTTCACTAGATTTATTGTGGAATATGTAGTTATTATTAAGGGCCCATAAAGCAGTTCTGATGATTTCGTGTTGAACTAGATATACAATTTATTGTCATCACAACTAGTTACTACATTGTAAGTAATAACTAAGTTGGTAAACCAGTCATAGCTCTAAGATTTTGCATGTCCTGCATCTGAAAATTATTTGCTTGGACTTTATGCTTACCCATATTAGTGAGGGCTAGACACTTATCATCAAGCCGTAAATGGGAATTGCTTGATAGGGATTAAATAGAGGCCTGGAAATTTTATAAGCAGTGTTTAATGCTCAATCTTGACTATTATAGTAACATTTCTGGTCCTTTAGCTACCTACCAAGATGTTCCCTTAAGGGAAAGGGGTATGGCTTGAGGACTGATTGAATGTGTTACTGGCTCCTGCAACTGGGATGCTCCAAATTTGAATTTTCTAGCCCCTCACAGTCTCACAAGGATTGTCCTTATGCATGTGATGGCATGTCACTTGGCCTCATTTTTTGGTAGCTGAAAATCCCCCCTTTAGGGATTCAGTGTGTTTTCTTTTAATGCCTTCTTCATGTTTTCTTTATGTGTCTCTTCTTTGTATTAAGTTTTTGGTCTTTCATTTAACTCGAATATCTGCCAGGACAATCTACCAGATAAGATATGCACAAAACCCACAAAATGGTTTTGTCAAGGCAATTGACAAAACATAGTTCATATGGATTAGTTAGGACTTGAACTTAGGACCTTCCATTTGCTGCGGGAGTTCTTTATTAACTGAGTTACATATCCCCCTTTGGCCAGTCCATCGCCAATTCAGATGTGGTTTATTTACAACACCCACTCTTAAACCACATTGTAGGTGCTTGGGACTCCTAGCCTAACTTTGATACTACATGTCAAAATACGATCAATTAGGATGCAAATCTAGTATTTTCCATTCGCTACTAGAATACTGTAACAACAGAGCTACTGCCCCCTCTTTGGACAGCCTATCGTAGTCCAGGTGTGAATTATTTACACCATTGATTACAAGTCTATATTTGGATTACATGTCAACTCACTTTTCAATAACTCTCTTTGAGTCACACTATAGATGTTTAGAAATCTAAGCTTGGCCTAGCTCTGCTTGTCTGGGCTCTAATCACATGTTAACTTTCCATAGACCAGTTAGAAGTTAAATTTAGGGCCTCCCACTTGTTATTGGGATGCTCTCACTGAACTATCGGTTCTCTTGTTGATCAGTCTATCTTTATCACAGGTGTAACTTATTTTTCAACGGGCATTAATCATAAGATCTGAAATTCTAAAAGTTGTACAACTGAACAATAATAAGACTTACAGGTTGACTAGAGAGTTTTGGACATTTAATTTGATTTTAAATTTAAGATTATGTTTAGTTGCTTGGCTTTGGTTTAGATCAGCAATAAATGCTCTCTTCATGTATTGTATTAGATTTTTCTTAAGCTTTATTATACTTTATTAATTTTTAGGCACTAAAATTATTTGAATTTCAATTTCTTCGAATGCAATCAAAACCCCAATTTTTAAATTTTTTTTGGAATGTTTGAATATAATTGGAATCATTAAGTCAAAGGTAAGCTACATTATTGCTTAAAGATTCGTTTAGAACTCCAGGAGTTTTTTCTACTTAGTAGATTATAGCATCTTTCTATTGAGTGAATTGAGGCTGCCTAGATCTACTTAGTCACTCTCTCTCACAGGTTTTCTAGTGATTTTCCAAAGTTGCTATAATTATCTAAGAGCTTCAGCAGTGATTATGCAATTTTGTAATGATTTTTTGAGAGATTTAATGATGATTGTTTAATTTTCTTTGCCTCTAATGTACATTTTGTCCACAACAATTTATTAAATAGTGTGCCATACTAACATCCATTTCACATCCTTGGGTAATGTAGCCACTACATTAACTAGTTTTCACTTCCTTGTGACTACCCTGGTGGGGTTCATCTCATAGACACTAGGATACTCATCTTCAAATAAACATGTTCCCTTCTAGGAACTCTTTTGGTTTTCCATAGTTGGAAACATCTCAATTGTAGGAATGAATTTGAGCCTCATGTTGAACTCCGTGGGATTCTATTAGGTTTATTACACAAATTATTAATGATCTCACTTATACATTGACGAGGATGAGTCTCTTTTCAATTTAGCTTTTAAAAAGTTAATAATCCCCTTTGCTTTAAATTCTGCAAATTTCAAAATTAAGTATGATCCTAGTTGTCTGTGTAATGGAATGGTTTCTCCATAGTAAATAGCACACTAGAGAAGTCAAGACAACAGTATTTCTCGTAGTCATGGGAGTAGGCATCTGTACGGTCACAGATGTTAAACTAAATGCCAAAGGATTTATAGCAGTTGTTTTCTCTTCATCACTTCAGCAAATAGAAGTACAACTTCTGCTATTCAATTAGAATTTCCAAAACTGTTTCCAAATGATAGCTGGCATAAGGTTCTTCAGTCACTTTCTCTCTTGTTTTCTAGTTTATTCTTTTTGATGATGAATTGTTGAATGTAATTTAAAATATCTTTTCAACAAGTCTATTTTCCATGGTTTCATGTCTACCAATAGTTTGATCATTGACAACATTGTCTAGGCAGGAGATAATTTAGCAATTAGTTTGACATCTGATAAATTCTAGCACCAAGTTTGACAGATGAGTGGATGAAGTGTCATAGCAATTATGAGCAGCATGAGGGAACATAAGGACGGTCTATATTCAACCAGTAGCTGATTTGTATTTCTTCATTTATATGCTCCTTTTAGAGATGAAAAAAATATGTTTATGGTTTTGATAATGCCTAAAAGGCTTGCATCAGCCATAGAGAAGATTCCAAAGAATGCCTCTCTTCAAAATTGAAACCTATAGCTGTGAAAAATATACCATATGATGCTTCTACTATGGAGATGATATTCAATGGATCATAAAAAGGAAATGTAAAAGACAGATAAAGTGAAAGATGTCAGTCTTAAGGATAGTAATAATAGATTATGAGATGACTGTCATAATAAAGAAGATAGGCCAAAATCCTGTGAGCTTCTTTTTAACAAGAGAGTCGTTCAATCTCATTGCTCACAAAAAGACAGTCCTAATTTCCAAAAGAAAAAAAGATAAGAAAGATAGCCCTTGTCAAAAGGTTTCATGAGAGTGAGAATAGTAAGAAGAAAGATGGCAATAACTTTGATAGTAGATTTTCAAGCAGGATCATAGGGCAAGACAATATGGCAGAGCACAGTAACCATCTCAAGGAACTGGAAAAGGTTGTAGCAGTCATCAAATACCAGTACCATGTAAAGGATAGTTCAAAGAATTGGTACAATTGATTTGTGCAAGAGAAGCAAATTCATAAAGAGCACAAACCTAAGACAGTCATAAACACACTCATGACAACCATGCACAGTATCATGAAATAGGTATGAAAAATGGAAGAGAGATTATGTGACAGTGCTTGTATGTTGTGAGGGGAATCATTGGGTTTGTTGAAACCCTTGTCCGTTGTGCAAACCTAGGTCTAAAAAGGGAAGGGTAATCATGTCAAATGCACAGTGACAAAGATTGCAAGGAAGGTCACCTGTAGCAAACACAGATCAGCATGTAGAAGCAAAGGGTGGTCACAAGTAAAGAATCTAAAGGACTGTTGAAAATCAATAAGTGACAGTCATGACATTTTGGTAGACTTGTGAGGAGAATGACTAAAAGTAGTAGTAATGGATGTGTTAATGGTTGCAGCTTTAGTTACATTAAGCTTCCTTGTAGAAAGAGACTTTTTCACTTCACCTTATAACTTTTTAAAGCTTTGCAACCTTTAAAAAAATTTGACTTTGTTACCACCTCCACACAAACTGAGCACTTGCCATGCAAACCCAACAACATCAAAGTGAAAATCTGTTCCTACAAGTTTGAAACAAAATGGCAGGCACATGATCTACATGACAGTCTTTCCTAAACTAAATGCCATATTATATTCTGTGATGTAAAAGGTATTTCCATCAAACAATAGTAGCCTCTCATCAAACAAAGGTAAATGGCACTAAAATCAACATTGACACTATCACAATTGTATTCTTGCAATTACTCCACACAGAGAAACATCATGTCTGACTTGATTTAGTGACGAGGAGAAATTTGATTGTAATTGGTAGTTGTTTAACTTATGCAACAACAACACCTAGACATTATTAATTTATAGCCGTTGCCACTTTAGAGCACATTGTGTTTGTCAAAAATCCTTGTAAGCAATATTTATGACCAAAAATATTTAAAAATTGATTTATTTGCAGTTGATGCCTGTAATGCAAGCTTTAGAAAATAGAATCTTTATGATGCAATTTCTAGTCCTGGTATCTCTGGAAGCAACACTTAGCTTTAACATATTCTTCATCACATTGACATTAATCTTTCTTCAAGTAATAACTAGCATCTCTCTACATTCAAAAGTAAGTTCTATTTTTTTTCCAAAATTATAGGTTTTCATATGTTTTCTAGATTGGAAAAAGTTCACTGAGATGAAGGAGGTGCATTAGTTCTCTTTCAGTATAAAATGCCAATATTTTTTGGGATTCTTCAGTTTACCTATGTTGCAAAATATAGGTTAATTTAGGCCTTATGACGGCAGTACTAATGGGCCTTTATGTTGTGTTCCTTTGCTGGTCCGCAATTCAAAGGTATTTCTAAACAACGTTCAATGCCATTAAATGTCTTTAATGAAAAAATTTCAATTGTGAATGCTATGAATATACAATTTTAATGTTCTTATCATAGAGAACCCCAAATTATTTGGCATATTTCAGCTACACACATGTTGATTACTACATATATGAGTGCTATTTCTGGTTATGTGTCTGATTTTCATATAATTGGAATTTTTGTTTATACACCATCTTTTAATTTCAGATTTCTTCCTGCATTTCCAGTGAACCATTAATGGAGAAATGTAATACAAGGCCACAAGCGACTGAAGATTGGATCACAATTGTTGTAAGATATCAAGCTTTTTTTAGTGCTAATGATTTAATGTATTTTTTTGTATAGACTTTATAATTACATTGACATAGACTTGAATGACAACCTCACAGAGCCACAAAATACATGTGTTCCAAAGAATCCTAGCTATTTGATAACTTAATGTATAGTGCAGCAAATAGTTGAATATATCCCATCTTTGACCATGGAGTATCTTTGTTCTATTGAAATGCATGGTACATTTATTTTGTATTTTTTGTCTTCAAAGCCACTTCTAAAATCAATTTCTATATTGATTGTTCCTTAGCTTCAAATCCTAGAGGAGATCTAATCAATCATTTTCTACTTTCTTCAACTATAGTGTGTTGCTCTTTATGCAAGATGAAGCATTAGTAACAAGAAACTAGCTATAGCTTTGTATTCCATTTTGATACAAATAGCATTGAGGATTTTAACATACAGTGAAAATTATAGATTTTTTATATGACCAGTTTATTCATTTCTTATATTATTACCAAAACAAGACTATTTCTAACATTGAGGTAATAATTGGTAGAGATTATGCATCTAGGTCAACATGCGCTCTAATACATTGCTTCCTACTAATTGGGGTAAAGATGGGTTTGCTCTGGGATTCTCAAACAACCCTGCCATGAATTTTACTCTCAAAATCCTCCTAACAGCATCATTTATTCTGCTCATTGAAATCTCCCCATTGTTCACAAGTGCTGTAACACTCTCCATAAATGACAGGTAGTCCAAGGGAACCATAACCTTTGAAAGAAAAGAATTCAATATTATATCAATTAGCATTAAAATTTGAAAAACTGTAAAGGAAACAATGCTTTAGGGGCTTGTACCATGTCAATGCTTGCATTGATGGAGGAAAGAACACTGGAAGTATAGTTGGAGTGCCGAGGGGATGTGATCTTGTCTATTCCTTACTAATTTGAAAGGGTAAATCCCTGCAACAATAAAGTTCTACGTCAATTAATAAACTCTTGCCTTCAGTATTATTGTAATTCCCAAATCAAACAGACAGAGGGTATGGAACAACCATCTACAAAGAGAGTATGGACATAGTCCTATGGAGAAAGATACACTGAGGGCCACTTGAGAGTGAGGCAGTAAATTTGCAGCATTTGTTCAAATATGTAATAGCACTTTTTCCTAACAACAACCTTTGAGAAGATTTTTTTTAAGGAAAATTGAAAGTCATAAGTTTTAACACAGAGTTTAGTGTAGAGCTGGAAATTTTATGTTGTGTTAGACCATTGTATTGCAGATAGATCAAGGATTTTCTCAGCCACGCCTGTGAGAAAATCACTGAGAAGTCATTGCCTCAATCAAGACAAAGAAAATTACATTGGTGTAACATAACATCTCAACATACAAGAGCAGTATTATGATAAAGTCTTTAACCAAAAAAATCATGTTTATATTTTAACAACAGCATTGGAGTATGTGTTTGAGATTCACATGTGCAGCCACAAACAAGATCAATATAACATAGTTTGGCAGCCTAAAGCTGGAAACTCAGTGTGAAGTTCAAGTTGATAAATATATGATGCTTTTACACTAGTAGATATAAACATTTGAAACTGAAATATGCTTTGAAGTATAATAAGAGGAACAATGTCTAGAAACTTTTAAACTTGATTCTTAAACACAATTATATTAGATACGAGCAACCAAGATTGAAAAACCCAAATAGGTACAATGAGATATACAATCTAGACCATCTCTTGAGCTTGCTTCTTAAATTGCAACTTACTTCATTAAAGATGTTCCTCAATTTAGTGATATGACTTCAAATTTAACTCTAAAGACCAAAGCAATTTCTCAGTCATACATTATGATTCAAATTGTACATGTAAGATTTTTTGCTCTATAGAGTTTACAAGGTTTCCTATAAAAGTGAAATAAATTTTCATGACCTTCACTGATCCAAATCCTTACGAAAAATGAAACAGGGACCTAAATCATGTGGCATAGAGTTCCCAACATTTGTACAATCTAATAGCTTGGTCAGATCATTAGGCAAGACACCTCCATAATTGTTCCTTATCATATTAAAGATAATAAAGGTTAGATGCAAGGGAAAAAGCCATCTATGTAATCTCCTTATGCTATTACTAATCACAAGGGCCAAGAATAAGTCAATGGTAAATTTGAGGTGATAGCTAATTTCCTTAATATTAAGTTACTTACCTTTGGTCCTAGGTGCTTAGTGTTTACTCATGAAAACTAGCAATGGTTAAAAATTTAGTTTTTTGACTTTGAAGTTTAAAGACAAACAGTGAACTGGGTGGCATGAGAGAGCTTCTTATATTGACGCCTTCATAGTAGTAGCATGAAAAACTGAGAAATCAAATAGCCTATGATACAATTTACCTAAAATACCATATGTTTTTTAAGAACATTGGTGAGGAGGTCATAGTTGTTGTGCATCTTGACCCCATTCCAACTTGAAGAGGACACCATTACTGTGGAAATTCCTTTTGCAAGAGCTTCCAAGAAAGGTCGGAGATGAATATGGTAAATCTCTACATAGCTCGCAATTGTATCATTCTCATTTAGACAATAAAAAGTCCCTCCATTACCCACAAAGTGCTTGGCACACACCACAACCTTTGCCCTGCACAATAAAAAAGAGAAAGTACATCTAATTTAATTTGAAAAGATGTATTGAGTATACACCCATTTCATCCAAAAGTATTTCAATGAATAGATATTGACTTTGTTTCTACTATAAAATCAATCCATACCCTCTTCCTATGAATGGACACCCATTAGAATGCTCTAGTGGAGGAATACCCTGTAACCCATAAATAACCTTGGTCATGCTTATTACTAGCTCTGCCTCTTCACTGTAGCTCTCATAGCAACATCCCCACCTTGGATCTTTGCACACCTACTTATGGCTTCTTTATCAAAATATTGATTTCATAAGGATATAATTCTATTGAGTTTTAGAGTTTCAGTTTAGACAGAATAAATCACAGTAAAATTTAGTCAAGATTTTTGCAGGATACATTCCATTACATCATTTTCTGTAAGTGATTTAGTTTAAGTGCCACATTGGTTGATTTTCTCTTTAGACATCTTTTCACTTTCCTCTCATCACTATCTTGACTGCTATGATAGCTTGGTGGTTGACATATTCATTTATATGACTATGAAGGCATCTAATATGTGACTACAAAGGCATTGTTTGTAGGTTGGCCTTTACATTTGACCTATCCATCTTTGATACTCATGGCATATTCAATGCATCACAATCCTCTTGTAAAACCACTGCCCATTGTAAAGTGGCTACTCTTTACATACTCTTTGTTGCCCATGTTTCATTGTAATGATACTAGATTCATTTGGCAAGGCTGTCCTCATCAATTGAAAGGTGATTCTCATTCTGTCCTTTGAATTTTTTGCAAGACATACTGTACTCTTTTCTCTTTGGTATTCACTGTCTTTTCTTTAACCAAGGTTTTTCCTTTTTCAACTTTACCTTATCCAAACCAATGTCAATGTGTTCTGTGTTTGACTTTCTTATCTTGAAAAGTGATTGTATTTTTCTGCTCATCACTTCCTTGCTGCTCATTGTGATTTCATTTGATCTTGTATTGTCTATGTCCTTCACAATCAATGACTACAAAACAAAGATTATTGATCATAAATTTAGACATTGAATAATGCATTATAGCTTTATTGGCTACTGTCCACCTATTTGAATGATCCTTGGTGCTAAAGATTCCTCTTGGTTGAATGATTCAATCACTTCAAACCTTATATTAAAGTGACTGTTCTACCCTTTTTTGCATTTTTTTTTTTCTGTCCTTTATATGAATGATTTGCTGCACCTTTTAAGAATGCTTTGCTGCACCTTTTAAGAATGCTTTGCTGCACTTTTTCTGATATTAGGATCTGCACTTTTCTCAAAATTTTGCTGCTCATCTTTAACATCGTATGCTGCTCTTTCATGTCACAGTTTGCTGCTCTTGTATTGAAAATTTTGCTGCTCTTTATGACATAATTTTCTGCTCATTCTCAGTCATATTTTCGTGCAACTTTTCTGATTATTTTGCTGCACTTTTATGTCATGGTTTGCTGCTCATTTTCTGATTATTTTCTGCACATTAACTCTCATCATTTTCTGCAAATTTACATCAATGAATTTTCTTTTTTAACTCTTTTCTTTATGATCTTTGAATGTCCTTGACACAACTCATTGCATACCTCATTATGACTATTCATTGAACCCTTTGATCTTTGCAATAAGCATTGTCTATTGAAGCTGTTGTCAAACATTTGTCAATCGCCCTTCTTTGTCATCTTGGTGGCTGTTATCATCAAAGATTGTCATTGTTCTTTTTGATTCCTTTTTGCTTTCACTTGACAAGACTGTCCTTACTCTTTAAATGACTACTGCTGCTCATAATCATTAGAGTGTTTTTTGCCCAGTGTTTCACAATCATGCATCATCCCATTGTGTTAGGGCAGTATGTTTTTGTGCTTTCAAAACTGTGCATTGAATTGGTGACAGTCTAGTAAACTCTGCCATTATATTCTAGTACCTCTCTAACAGCATCAACCTTTGAAGCAAACTTCAAGAGAGCACACCTTCTACAAACAACAAAGCCTTCCTCAACAGATGCCTTCTGTTACATTTCATGACTTTAGCTCCCTTTTCTTGGAGGTTTCAATTGTGAGATCTTGAATGTTGATCAATGTATCTATACTTTGACTTACCTATACTGAAATTCTTGAAGCAGTTAGTATAATGATAGGATTATTGTACTTATTTATGCGATGATTGGTTTTTCACTATTTATGCTAGATCAATCTAGAAAAGGGGTTGAGTATTCTATGGAAACCGATTTTACCACCTACCAGGTTCGATTCTGATTACTTTAACTTTAAATTGAATTAGTATCAGTCTTATTTCTATTCTACAATATATTTCTTAGAAAATTGAAGAATATGCTCTACATAAATAACAATTTTATGTTAAAATTCCTTACATATTTTATAACTTTTGTTATTTCTTCTTTAGTATTACAAAATGAGAAATACTTTCATTAAGAATCTTGCTATTAGGGGATACTTTGATGAGATCCGTGTCATTTTTCCAATCTGTGTCAATGTGGAATATGTTGGCGACATTAATGATCAAACTGAGTGTAATGTTCCCTTTTTGGAATATTCTTTAAGAGAACATCACTAGCATCAATCCTGAAGTGTTACATAAAATATATCAACATAGAGTTACATAAGAGTTTGAACATTGCTGATATAGCAAAGAGAACACCAGAAGACAACAGTACAAATTTAGAATCTGTCTTAGTGATGCTATTTGTGATCATTTTATAATATGTTTAGGAAAGAAAATTTAAAGTCCCTTCTCACACTAAACATGTTGTGGCTTAACAAAAAAACATATATACTTACCCAACCCAACATCACTATTTTCTCTTGAACTAATTCTGCTTCATTGTGGCCAACAATGACTGTGCATTAGAAGCTTCTAGCATCCTGAGCTTGCAAAAGCCTTGGCAAGTACACTTGAAGCAAACCAAAGATTAAGATTGCATAAAACGTCTCTATTATGAAAAAATTTAGTGTACCACTCCAATATACTCTAGACAAAATCAGTAAACTGCTTCAACTTAAAATCCACAATTTTAACTCCTGAACAAAACACATTGAATTTATACCATCTAATCACACTTGCAACTATGTAAAAATTATCTCTCACATCTCAAGACTCTCTTTTAACCATAAAATGTTAACCAAATTGAGAGAATTCTCAAACTTAGAAAGATCTTGGATAAATGAATACTATTTATCTTTGTCAACACATTCATTTCAGACTCAACTAGCAAGAATGTGGCTTAGCAGTTAGTTTCTGTAGATGAAATTACCTTCTAATACATTGAATAGGGGACACAAGAGGATTGCTTATCCACATGTCAATTATATTGTGGCTTAGCAATTAGTTTCTGCAGATGAAATTACCTTCTAATACATTGAACAGGGGACACAAGAGGATTGCTTATCCACATGTCAATTAAATTGCATTTGAGAAAGACCTTAGTGGTAATTGAGAAGCCCTATAATCAATGTGAATTTTCCCTTTAGGCTTGATGTTGTTTACAACTTTACAGGGCTTTTAAGAATTCACTTTTTATGATAAATCATTGAGTGTGATCTGAAATATTGATTGAAAAACATACATAGTTAAAACCAAAATCAATCATACACTACTTCATAGATTGTGGAAAACTCATGCCAACTGTTATAGCTTCTTGTAATAAACCTTCCAATGTAGTCATATTAAAAAATGTAACATAGCATATTACTTTGATCATTTTTTGACAGTATTTTTTAATATTATGGCTTCTTTTAATAAACCTTAAAGTTCAACAATTGTTTCTTTTCTTTGCAAGTGTTCATCAATTTCTTAGGGTAGTGATTGCTAGCACCAACAAGATATGAATGCTTACAAAGCCATTTAGTTACATGTAGAGTTTATGCAATATATGATTCCTCTTGCAAGTTATTGGAGTGATTGTTTTTTTTATATAATGATGCAAATGGATTTATTTATTAAATATAATATTGTTTGCTTGCAGGAAAATTTTGCTTTCACCCTGTTGGTTATCTTAGAGGAAGAATTCAGCTCCCTCTAGAATCGTATCAAAATCTCAAAAGACTGTCCTATGCTCAAGATGATTTGGAAATCCTATCGTTCATCAATAACAAAGTACAAGATTTAGTCAATTGTTACAATGAAAGGTTATCAACCTTTGAGAGGACCAAACACAGGCATGCAAGAAGAAGAAAGTTCCCACTCTAAAGCAGAATTGTCCAGTCCAGACAATTGAGTCAACTTATTGTCAAACTACCTTGCCATGCTCGAAAGAGTTATGCTGGTAGTTCGGTATATTCCACTGGCTTTTAGGGATATGGTTGGTAATATTTACTAGATGGGATGGTCCATCTAGTTGGTAGAAAAATGTTAAACATTTTCTCTTTCTTACAAAGGAATCGTTTTCTTGCGCCATGTTATGATGTACATGTTGCTCATGATTGTATGAATAGTTTTATAAACTATAAATAAAAAAATACTTATTGGCATTAACTTTTTGAATTCGGATTATGGCACATTATTTTCTTTAGTTTTTATGAACATTATGCTTTGAGTATTCAACAACTGTTCATTTCTCCCAGCTTCAAAATCATTGATAATTTTTGGCATAATTTTTCCACTGTGTTTGGAAAAATAAAAATAAAAATTCCAACAAATAGGAGGATGAGAGAATCTAGAAACATTGAATGTTGAAAACCTTATTTTTTTAATACATTTTTTCATATTGTCTCTAGAGAGACAATAGTTGGGATTAAAGATATTGTCTCTAAAGAGACAAAAGTGAAATTGTCTCTAAAGAGACAAAAATACTTCTGTTTCATATTGTTTTTATAGAGACAATTTTTTAAGACAATAATTTGAGACACTCGCTTAAAGACAATATTTAAGACAATACACAAATTTTATTTTGTCTCAAGTTAAGACAATTTACTTAAAAATTGTCTCAAAAATTGTCTTAAACCCCTCTGTAGTAGTTACAGAATAAAAGGTTGGTTGATGAATTTTTATGACCTTAACTAAAATAGAATGACATTCTATGGTCAACACATAGAACTTGAGGAAAGATGCACAATAATAATTTTAATTGTTGAGAGTAGTATATGTGTTACTAACGGGAAGATGTCAGGGATCTTTACGATGTCACCCATACATACATAATAGAAAACCACACCACAAAGGAAGAGTTGAGCTTACTAAAGTTGCCACATAAGTGTCATATAGTGTAGCAACTTTGACAACTTTAGAAAACCAACCACAATTGAAGGTGGCTTCTAGCAAGCAATACTCTACTATTGATTCCACATAACACCTCAAGGAAGACCAATTGCCTATAATATTAAACTTTTGGGACCCACTAGTGGTGTCA
>VDFB02093567.1:0-73197 GCA_007258455.2 Sequoia sempervirens
TTTGCATGTTTGGGGACAACATTAAGAATATTTTTCCTGACTAGGACTTTCCAGGGTTCTTCCCCTTCCAGTGCCCCTATCACCCATTTTGTAGCCAAGGCAATGCCTTGCAGCCTAAGTAGATCTTTTAACCCTAGCCCTCCTTTGGATTTATCCATGGTGCACCAATCCCATTTAATTGCATGTCTCTTTCTCTTCCCTTTTCCATCTGAGCAGAGAAAAGCCCTTATTTTTTTCTTCTAAATTTCATTAATTTGATAAGAGTTAAAGAACCAGACAAAAGCAAAATAAACATTGTAGGAAGAGAGAATCTTCTAGAAAACTTGTATTCGACTAGTTAGAGAGAGAAATTTCTTGTTCCATTTAGTGATTTTTCTTTCTATTTTGTCTCTGATCCAGTGCCACATTTCCTTTAGATCTGGCTCCACAACAAAGGGAATCCCAAGATACTTTACTAGTTTCTGAGGGCCCCCCCATTGAAGCCCAAACTTACTAATCCAATCAGGAGGTTTTTCCTTCCACCCTAATAACCAAGATTTTGAGGGGGAAAGTTTTTCCCCAGATGCCAAACAAAATATTTCCAGTTTCCCTATCAAGTTTGTAAAATTTTCCTCTTCCAAGATTAGCAGGATAGAGGTATCATCCACAAATTGGAGGTTAAGAAGCTCATTTTCATTAGGAAACCTACTACCTCTTACCTTGGGGACCAGTGCATTATCCATCAACACATAATGGAGCATCTGATGCAATAACCAAGAGAGCAGGGGAAAGAGGGCAACCCTGTCTTATAGACCTTTCCAAAGGGATCTCTGGTGTAAGAGTACCATTGATGTTAATATGAACAGTAGCATCCTAAAAGAGTGTTTTAACCATGTGACAGAAAGAATCAAGAAATCCAAAGGCCTTCAACACTAGAAACATAAAATCCCATTCAATCTTATCATAGGCCTTTTCAAAATCCAAGAGCATCATAGCTGCATTTTCCCTATTCATTGCTTCCCAACTAGTGATTGAATTCTCAAGGATGTATCTGCCCTTTATAAAACTAGTCTAGGTGGAATTTATAATAGTTGGAAGGATAAGGGAAAATCTATCAGCCAACACTTTGGCCAAAATCTTGTAGGAGACATTGAGCAAGGTGATGGGCCTCCAGTTCTTGATTAGAGATTTTCCTCCCTCCTTTGGAATGAGTTTGACAATCCCTTTATTGATATTATTGTCGAGTGTGCCTTTTTCAAAGGCATCCTTGTAAAACAAATGTAGATCATCACATGTCCACTCTAAGAATGTCATGTAGAATTCAGCAGGGAGTCCATCTGCCCCCAGGAATTTATCATCTTTGAGGGAAAGGATAACTTTCTTATCTCCTCCTGTGTTATCTCCTTCCCTAGGTCCCTTGCCACTTCACCACTGATCTTTTTTGGAATAATTTTATGAATGTACTCCCTTTCCTTTTTGTTAGTTTCCCTCTCTCATTTCGAGGAGAAAAGACCTTTATAGAACTAGAAAAATTGGTCCCTTATCTCATCCTGGTTCATCACTAGGGAGCCATTTACAGAGATTTTATCAATCTGTTCCCTAGCTTGCTTTTCCTTAATAAACATGAAGAAAATTTTTGTGCCTTTGTCACCATTCTCAAGCCAATTCATCTTGGCTCTGACTCTTAAGCCTTGAATCTTGTGGTTTTGGAGCCTCCTGAGAGAATATTTGGCCATAATCAATCTATTTGTAAGAGTTTCATCCATGGGATTAGCTTGCAAATTGGTCTCTCCTTGAAGGAGCATGTCTTGGAAGAGAACCTCTTTCCTTCAAAAATCTTTAGCCCTCTTCTTCCCAATTGTCTGGAAAATAATTTTCCAACCCTCAGTGTTCATTTCCCATCTATCAATGGGGGAGATATTCTTGTACATCCATTTATTGATATGTCTACGGCATAAAATTGCATTTCTACAATCACTATCCTTCAAGAGGTTGGTATTTAGACAGAAACCATTGTTGCAGCCTATCGGCTTGGAGATCCCATCCTTTAAGAAAAATTTAGCTCTGATGGGGTGGTGATCTGAGAGGGAATATGGACATACTTCCACCATACAACCATCACACATCAAGGTAGTCGAGAAAAAGGCCTTGCTAGCATAGAATCTATCAAGTCTGCAATATATTCTCTAGCCCCCTTTTGAAAATTAAACCAAGTGAACCAAATTTCCTAGGTAGCATTTTTCTGACCACCAATAGGGTCTCCTATCCCTATGGATTTCATTCTCTGCCAGTAGAACTTTTCATTACCTTTCCAGTCAAATCCAATTCCCCCCCATTTATCTTCATCTCTTTCAACAAAGTTGAAGTCCCCACCAATTATCCAAGGGACATCCTGCAATGTATAAAGCCAATTCCACAAATGAATCTTGTCTTTATAGTCATTGGGGGCATAAACCGAGCAAATTCCAAAGAAAATTTCATCCTTCTTTATGATCACCCAGACTACCTTGTTGCAAGGGGAGATCCCAAAACTGCTCACATGTTGGGCCCATTTTCTAGCCATCAATATTGCAGCACCTCCTTTACCCTTTTCATGATTTGTAACAAATTGAATGGCCTCTTTCCATATGACTTTTAAGCTTTTTTCAAGGATGAAACCAGTTGCTTTGACTTCTTGCAACAAGAAAAAATATTTCTCCTTCTTTTGTGAAAGAAATCTTCTTAGCACATGCTTCCTATCAGGTGTTCCAAGCCCCCTTACATTCCAGGATATGCAATTAACCTCCATCAACTTTGTTCAGTAGATGGGAGACCTTTATCACTCCTGAAGTTATCAAAACATTTGGGAAGCTTATTTTCTACTTCCACCCTCTTTGCATTAGGTGGAAAAATACCACTAAGATTTTTTCTCTTATCTTTCTGGGGGTGGTTGAGATATTTATCTATGGGGGACTTACTCCCTTCTATACCTTTCTTCTTTCTATATCTTCGAGTTTTCTTAACAAAAACTTCCATGGAGGTCTCTTCTCCATCAGTGGTACCTCTAATAGAGACCAGGTCTATATCATCTACAAAATCCATACCTAATTGCGATGCAAAACCATCAGAGCTCATCACTCCACCAAGGGAGTTGGAGAGATTCCCTGACAAGTTAGGGACCAAGATTTCATGCAATTTTTCATTTCCAACAACAAATGATATAGTGTTGAAAGTGGAAGGCTTTTCAGTTGTGTTCCCCGAATCCTTAGGGTGGAGAGATTCTAGGCCACCATTAAATTCTTCAATAAGCCTTTCTTCCCAAGCTACCTCCAGGCCAGGGGGGCTCTCCCTGTTATCCAGGTTTACATCCATCTCACTAGGGGTTTGTGTTATCTTTCCTTTAGTTCCTTCTAGAGGACAATCATCAACTTGAGTGCCCACCTCAGTATTCTCTTTGAAGTATTTCTAATTAAAAGTATATAATTCTTTGCCTGGTTTAGGATTAATATCATTGAGTTCTTTAGGTTGCCTCAGGCTTAAGAGAGTCAATTTTTGTACATTCAATTTTAAATTACCATATGATTTTCCAGAATTTCTTAGAGTTTCAGGCCCGAGCCCCTTTATATCCTTCCTAGTGTGTATTGTTCACCTTATGAAGAAGAGAAGTTAGGTTCTCCTCAACAGTTTCAGTTAAAGGATTAGTTTTTTCCATGTCAAATTTCCCACTGGGCGGGGAGTTATTTCTAGCTCCCTTGTAGAGGTTGGAGCTTGATGGCGAGAATCTCTCATCAAGCTGTTGTGGAGTGGGGTCTGATTCAACGAAATCCCCCATATTATTTACTTCATTCTCTGCTTGACCCTCCATTTTAGAGCGTTTTATATTGATTTTATTATTCTTATTCATTCCACTAGGGGTGGGTTTGGAGTTATTTCTATTTCTTATTAAAGGACAGTTTCTTCTAATATGGAATTCGTGTATGCAAAGATAACATGCGTTTATCCCTCCTAGGGTTTCAATTTCACGACACACTTTACCATATTTTAATTGAATCTCTATAACCCCAGGAAATTCCTCACCTGGAGATAGGGAAATCAACACCCATGCATCAGAGTGTGGTAATGGAGTCTTTTATCATCAAGTTTTAGAACATTCTGATATGGCTCCAAGAGAAGTGAAAAATATTTCCACAACCACGGAGGAACATGTTTGATTATTAACCATCTAGGGCTAGAGATAACCAACACCTCATCCTCCATGGCTTCTGGATTCCAAGCCAGGGCTCGAAAGATGACCATGCCCACATTCCAAAATTGTTTCTTAATAGCCTCTACTTGGGACGTATGATTATTAAAGAAAGTAACATATAAAATCTTATTAAAGAAGAGTCAAGAAGATTGTGAATGTTTCCAGAAGTTCTCAAACTTGTTGCAACTGTTTTACCAAATTTGTTGTTTTTTATTTCACAACCTTGTGCACCAAATGTGACATCATATCCATTATCAAAAATTTGACTAATGCTTAGAAGATTATGTTTCAATCCTTCTACATAATACACATCATAGATTGGTGTGTCATCATTTAGAAGTAGAGAACCTTTACCTTTTATTTGAATACTTGAGTTGTCACCAAACTTGACAAATCCTCCTTCATAATCTTCAAGTTTCAAGAAAATGTCTTTATCACCAGTCACGTGGTTTGAACAACCACTATCCAACACCCAAAATGCCTTCTTCTTGGAGAGAAAGGCAGCTTGCACTAGCATATATTGCTCTACTCTTGGAACAAACTTGGGTCTCCAAACTTTCTCTATGTTAGGTCTATTTTGTTTTCATTGTTTGGATGTATGACCAATAGTATTGCATTTGAAACATTTGATTGTATTTGGAAAACCAAAGAATTGTTTGTGACCAAATCTAGGTGTTCTAGACAATATAAATATGCAACTATTCACTTTATGCCCAAATTTATTGTAGTAGAAGCAATAGCCATGAAAGAATGCATTGAATCTAATATTGTTTCTTTTATGCTCAAAACATTGCTTCTTACCAACTGTTTTGAAGTTATGATTTGAACATTCACCAGTACTGAAACCTATACCAGTCATGTCCTTATGTTGTTTCTGCTTTCCAAGCAAATCATTTAAATGCAAAGTGCTTTCATAACCTTCTACTTGCTTCTTAAGTGTGACTACTTCCATTTCAAGCCTCTGAATTTCCTTATCCTTATCAACAATAATTGATTTAAGATTGTCTACAATTCTCCTATAATCATCAAGTTCAATTTGTAAAGATGTAATTACCTTATTTGGGCTTTTCTCTTGTGAAGCAACTTGTTTCTTTAATTTTTTTATTTCTTGTAGAGCACAAAGTAACTCACCTTCAAAACTTACTTCTAATTCAAATTGATCTTCTATTTGACTGATTGTTTGAATCCTTTTGTGTAGAAATTTTGGCCATGAATAAAGTTTCGTCTTCTTCATTTAAGGACAAATCTGTCTCAACATCCGAGTCTTCTTTGCTAAAGAGACTCTTTTTCTTTTTGAGATTATTGTTAAATTTCTTTTTAGGATTCCAAGACTTTTTCTTAAATTGTTTTTCTAATTTCTCATCATCATTGGTTTGATTTGGATAAGGACATTTCGCTGCAAAGTGACCAACTTTTCCACAATTAAAACATTTGAAAGGAATTTTTCCTTTATATTTCTTTGTCAATTTTCTTACTAAAAGAGCTTCTAAGGTATCAGACAATTCTGATTCACTATCAATGTCTTCTTTCTTTTCTGCTTTAAAAATAGTCTCTTTAGAGATTGAAGCAGAGCTTCCTATCCTCATTTCATATGTTGTTAATATGCCTTGCAAATTGTCAAAAGTAAGTGAGTCAAACCGCTTCTTTTCTTCAAGAGCAGAAACTTTAGACTCAAACTTAGGATGCAAATTTCTAATCACTTTTTGAACAACATCAATCTCTGCAATTGTTTCACCTAGACCTCTTCTTGCATTGACAACTTCATTTATCCTTAAGAAATAATCAACAATCTTTTCATCATCTTTCATTCTCATTTCCTGGAATTGACTCTTAAGAGTAAGGATTTTGGATTGCTTAACTTTTTCATTTCCTTGATAAATGTTTTCAAGCTTTTCCCATATTTCATATGCATATTTACAGTGCACGACTTTGACAAACAAATCTTTTGTCAAACCACACAACAAAGCATGTTTAGCTCTTGCATTCATTTCATATTTTCTTTTCTCATCATGATCTATAGGTATGACATCAAGTACAACATATTTACTGCACATTAAGTTCCAGACATCAAGGTCTAGAGAAATTAGATATGTTTCCATTATGATTTTCCAGAACACAATCAATGCCATCAAATAGAGGAGCTCTTGTAATGGATGAACCTTCAGGTGCATGTGCCATAATGACAAACTTCCAAGACTAGAATCAATCCTAGGTGATAAAACCTAATGCAGGACCCTACGCTCTGATACCACTTGTTGGAAGTGGATTCACTTTGAGAGGGGGGGGTGAATTAGAGTGATATAATTTTTGAACTCTTTGATTTGAATGCACAACTTAAATGTTTTGACCTAAGAACAATGTGGCAGATTTAACCAAACAAATGAACACTTAAACTTTGCAGAAAGATATGCAAGAAAATCAACTTATATTAAAAACATCATGTAGCATTGTTCCATCAAATTGTGAACAATCTTATTTATGCTTTTTGAAATAGGACTTCAACTTTACACAATACAAGTGTAACTTTCTTTATGGAATATTTTTGAACAAACTAAACTTTTTCTTTTAAACAAACTAAAAGTATCAGAGCATTGACTAACTGAACACATCAACTTGAAACAAAATGAGAGACAAAAATAACATCACATAACATAGATTTCCTAAGTGGAAAAACCCTCTTGGGGTATAAAACCACTCGTAAACTGATCCTTTTATTCATTCAAAAAGAGCACCAACTCTGTTACAATGTGGAGCACCAACTCCAATAAATTTTTTGAAGCACCAGCTTCATAGGAGCACCAACCCCTCAATGCACAAAGTCACTGTCTATAATGTAAACACCAATGACTTTACAACTGCATTTTATTTGCAGTCCCAAAATCATTAATGAATACAGGCATATAAAAGATATTCAATGATTCCAACTACAACATGAAATTTTCATAACAATACCACAACGATTTCTCATAAATCTAAATGATATCTCTGTTATAAGAACCAGATATTTTGCACAATAAAAAACCCTCTTTCCTCTTCTCAAATATTGTAGATATAACAATGATATAACCAACAAATGCTCTGTTCAGACTATTTCATCTCATACTCGTGTCATATGTTTCTGCCAAGTATATAGACAATGTTTACAAATAGTTATCCATCCTCGTCAAAAACCTGTATTCAATAACTAGGGTTTTATAAACTAGTAAGAACAATAATATTTGATCATGATACCCATCAAGGGTTTTTAGAAAAATCAATAATATGAAGATGAAATGCCACTATAAGATGATGAAACCCTTGAGAAAACTCAAGTTAGTAAAAACTAAGATTAATCTTTAACACATTTCTAATCTCCATCAAAATCTTAACCATAAAAATGGTTATATTTGAAACCAACAAAAGATGTTTCAAATCAAAATCCAATTACCTGTCAAGGCGTCCAAACGTTTACTAGTTGATTGTGTAACATCTTCATAACAACCTCACTAAAACTCTTCCAGCTTACAACTTGAAAACCAGCTATATACCGTGGTCCATTATCCTCCACGGCGGCGCTGCTAGGGTTCATAGTGTTTACAAAATGAGACAAATATTTGTTACCCTATTTCTTCCTTTTCATCAAATACTCAACAAAAAACAATAATCAATTGGAATCCATAAACTGAATTATAATCATTTTGAGTTCCATCAAATACCGACAACATGATGCTATAATCAAGTGCCAAATCACTGCCCACATGTAATGCCACAAAATTCAATCATTCTAACATTCGACTAACCAAGTCAATCTTTGACTGTTGCTACCAAAGCCAAGTAAAACCCGATATCATTGAAATATATATCAATGTCAAACCAAACATTAAGTGGAGCCTGATACCATGCAAAATGGTTAGCTACTAAACACTATGCAATATGAAATGAAGCCCGAAAGTGACCACCAACAACCATTTAAATGGCTTGTAAAATATTAACAACCCGATATGCAATAAACAATATGACTATTGTATCATGATGAGCCTAGTAAGCATTATGGAGGGTGTCATGCACTTTGAAACAAACTATAAGATATGCAATAGAAGCTTGATATAATATTGAACCCAAGTAAAATGTGAAGTTGTATATCAATGAAGCTATATACAATAGACAACATAAGAATACAAATCTGACTATGTATCAACTCTGTGAGCAAGCAATATTCCTCATGTGAACTGAAGCCAAAAACCATAGAACTAGAAACATATTACCTTCCATCTGAGTAGTGATGTAATAATGCAATCACCTGTATATCAAACACCTGTATAAGCAAGATAACCTTTATCTACACATGAAGCTCAACCTGATCAGTACCACAAGATATAACAAATCTGAATGTAAACCAAAGCAATAATTTTGTCCATAGCCAAGATACTGAATAAAGTATCACAACAACAATGCCATGAGTCATAACACCAAAGTATCACAATATCAATGCCATGAGTCAGAACACCAAAGTGCCATATTAGTTTTGACATCAAGGACAAATATGCACAAAGAAAAAGTCAACAATTATGAGTGCTTTCATAGTGAAAAAGTGGCCAAGAATAATGAATATTTATCGCGTCTTGGTTTGACAGACATGCAAGTTGTAAATCCACTGAGTACTATATTATTTGTTTAATAGTGTTTAATAATTTTTTATAGGCAAGAGCTTTATGTATATAAGACATAATATGATATTTTTTTTGTTTTATAGGCAAGAAAAAGAGTGCAAAGAAAATACGGAGGAAAAACAAATGAAATAAAAGATACAGTGCCACCATCTCATAGAAACCAATGCATTTGTGATTCAACAAATGCAGTTGGTGAAAACAATAGTTGTGATGATCATGATGAACTAGACAAGAATGCGCAACACAATCTTCATAGTTGTGTTGAAGTTGAGGTAATATAATAGTTGTCAGTTATTTGTCCCAATGTTTTGTCATTCTTCATGCTTAAAATATTCTTTTGGACAAAAAATTATAGCTTTTGCATTCTTTAAGTTGTAAGTTAATCTGTCACAATGTTTTGTCATTCTTCTTTTGGACAAAAATTTATAGCTTTTTCATTCTTTACTTGACTTATATTAATTTTTGCATGATGATTAAACCACATGCAAAGCAATTATATGAAAGCAAAACAAAAAGAAAAAGTCCCTATCAATAGAGCTCTTTGCAAAGTTGTACAACTTCATGTCAATGTTGATAGTGATTATGATGATGAACTCGACAAGCATGTGCATGATATTCATAGTAGTAGTCGTGCTGAACTCGAGGTGAGTGCTATGAAACCACATGCAAGTAAGTACTATTCAAGTAAGTAATGGTTGTTTTATATGTAAATAAGGGTAATCATTACCTATTTGATAGAAGCTGGTTAGAATAGTAGTGAAGTGTAATTAGCTAGTATGCATAGATTATGGAAATAAGGGAGAAAATATAAATTACATATGGAAGCTTAGAGCTTAGTTGTAATAGAGAGCATACATAGATTTTGACAATGCATTAGTGCATTGCGTGTTCATGGATGTCATGGTCCTTAGTTGGGGGGAGTACTTCATTGCCAATCCATGTCTCTTTTTGAAGTACTCGTACAGTCTAGCACTATTGTAGTCTTGTCCTCCATTTTTTTGTACCTCGCAATGGGTTAGCTTTTTCTTTCAAAGTAAAAATTTTCTTCTTTGCTATTCAACAAAGTGAAAAAAAGCACATACAAAATCTGCTTTGTTCCAAGACATAAGACATTACATACAACTGTCAAAAACAATATAATGTTTGTTTTATATCTCAAGATAGTGTGTATTTTTTGTTTGTTTATGTAGACATTTATTGATAAACTCCAGGAAGGGGATAAATTTGGGGTATTGGATCCATTTGATGATGTTGTTGTGGGCATTGGGTGGATTCACTCACTATCTATTGTACATGGAGTCAAAATGAAAGGAACGAGAGATGCAAGTGTTAGTATTTTAAAGGTCACAAGTAACATATCCCTTGCTTATGAAGACAAAATAGATGGAGCTATCCATCTGAAAGAGAAAGAAGGGACCTTCACATGATGGCCGATAAAATATTTGAAAAAAATGACATAGTTGATGTTTATCATGTACTAGCTGTTAGACAGCTTGGCCCACTACTTTATGCAATAGTTTGAATGTGTTGTTCAGGGATCTTAGTTTTTTTGTCTATTTTGGAGTTGTATAAGCAAAAAAAGCATTGTAACTTAGTTTTCTCAGTCATAGCACTGAGAAACACACTTTGTAACACATTTTTCAAAGCAAAGACACATATTTATGTTTTGTATCTGTTGTAAGAACACATTTTCTCAATAAAATTTTAGTATTTTTCCTTCTTAATAGTTGTTTCATTATGTGCAAATGAATGATTGATTATGTTTTTCTATGTTTTTATATGTTTAAACCTCAATTAAAGCATTGTCTCATTTCCAACACTTATAGGTAGAAATTAGGGAACAAAAACAATTAAATAAACTACCAATTGACTAAATATACTACCAAGTGATAGAAGTCAGTGAATAAATATGACTAAATATAATGATTATGCAATTAATAAACAATGTATCAATATACTACCAATTGACATAAATCAGTGAACAAAAATAATTAAATAAACTACCAAATTGATCAAAATGATCTGATAAAAATTAATGACTAAATACACTACCAATGGACAAAAATCAGTGAATAAAAATGACTAAATAAGTGACCAGTCAACAAAAATCAATGACTAATTTAATGAAAAAATATATTAGTGAATAAAAAATGACTAAATAAGTTACCAATTTACAACAATCAGTGACTAAATTAACAACTAAATATACTATCAAATCGATCAATCAAAACAACCAATAAATGACTAAAAATGGTTTAGTCATCAGTTTGGTCGAGTTATAAATGATTGGCAATAAACTACTAATGGTCACATGATCATGTTCAATCATTTATATGCAATTTTTAGTAGTTTTTTTAATCATATATTGTTGTTTCTGCACTAGTGGAAGTTGAAGATAGAGTTTTATGGAGCTGATCATATGGTTACATTTGATATGTTATTAATCTGAAGCTCCTATTTGATAGTATTTTATAATCTTCTTGTTTGGTGGCTTTGTTCCTTTACCTTGTGGTCATGTGTAGTGAGAATGTGTTCATGTTGGATGGGTAGAGACATCCCAGTCACATGGATAAACACTCTCGATTTGAACTACAAAATGGAGTGCATATGTTGGTTTCATGGTTTTAGCCCTTGGATACATGAAAGCATTGGAAGATAAGCCACTAACCTAGATTTGTAAGTTGTAGAGCTGATATGTTTCATAAGTTATAAGCTCTTGAACAACTTGGTTTTTCCTATTAGGTCACAGTTTAGTCTTGGTTTCAACTGTGGGTTTGTAGATTTGTGCTTATTCCATTATTTAGATGACATGTTTTATGTGAATGTTTAGATGTTTAAATAGATTTTCAGATTTATAGAGATGGTTTTGCATGTGTTACATGTTAACTAAAATATGTGATATGTAGATATGTGATGAGACTATATTTAGGGTGTTCTGGATGAAGATAATTATAGGTTTGCATGGCTTCTTATTGATTTATGGTTACTCCTATGTGGGTTTGTTTGGAAAATCAAATCTAGCATTGATTTTGGTGTTTGAGTCTTAGAAATCCACATGTTATACCTAAATATCTCTGGTTTGCATGATACTAATGTGGGGTTGAATCTAATTTTCATTTATTTGAGATTGGAGCACCAATTATGTATTTCTCCTTTGAGATGTTGCATATGTGCAAATCCTATAAAATTGCCTGATGTGGGTTATGTTTGGTAGGCCTTATTCTTGGTCACCATCATTACATTGGTATGCTTATTGTAGTGAGATATGGTTATTGGGAGTACTTGATAGAATTATTCATTTGAATCTATAACAATAGTTTATGGTGCATGAGAATCTTTGTTCACTTTTAGTAGAGTCTTGACAATGATATTGATCATGATGACATGTATAACTTGGTATTACTTTTAGTGGGAGCTTTATGCAATTTCATAATATGTTCTATCTTCTTTGTTTCAATATTTTGGTTCTAGGTTGTTTTTATAGTGTGTAGTGAGCCATGGATAATCTTTGATTAGAAGATGGATGGTCTTTTGCAATGGTTGTTGGTGTCATAAGGAGCTCCTGGATTTTTCCTTCAAATTGCAGTGAGAGTTATGACATCTTTGGTTCTATTGAAAAAAAATGTGTGACATTTGTATCTTCTTGGTTTGGAGATTGTGGTTGTACCTTACCTATTGATAGCTCATGGTGTTGAGTTCTTTAATTGTTTTGGGGCCATTGAGGATCTTCAATTAGAAAACGGTTATCATGATGCTTGAAGAGCTTGAGTTATTTAGTTTCCCTTTATTCTTTTTTGCAAGGTGTTCGACAAGTGGGAGAATGTTGAGAAAGTGTCTCAACCTTGCTTTGTTTTTAAATTATTAATTAACAATTTGTAATAATATTTTAGTTGTCATGAAAGTTGCTAAATGCAACTATGACAACTTGCAAAGTGTTTTAATTGTCAAATTATAAAGAGCATGAAAAAAATAAGTTAAATATGAGCTTGGAAAAAGATAAAACAATTTTTTTAGTTGCATGTGCACATTACTAAAAATTGGATAAAATCCCAAGTTGGAAGAGAAAGTTTCTTTTCTTTGTGATTTATGACTAAATGGTTTTGGAAACCATTCTTGATTTGTGTTTTCTCTCATGCCTATATATCTAGTGCTTGAGTTGAAGAGAAAACAAGTTAAGTTGCAGGTTGTTGAAGCCATGAAGTGTTGCAGTGATTCAAAGAGAGAAGTTGTATTGATGTAACTTATTTGAAGGATTAATACAAGTCTTAGATCTCTTTGGGTGTGGAGTTTTTTCCTGTAAGGGTTTCTCCACGTAATTCTTGTGTTATGGTTTGCATCTTTGTTGTAATCTAGTTTCCGTTGTGATTTATTACTATCTGTTAATTTTGGATGCACTAAATTATCTGCATATTTTCACTGTAATAATTTATCCTATTTTTCAATAGTCCTCCCAACAAAATAACCAACAAGAGTATTTTGTTCTAACCACTGACATGCAAAATCAAAATCCGGGATGGGAAAAACCACATCCACTGGAGAATCAAAAGACTTACCTCTTGGAACACTTTCGAAACAAATTTTTGGGGTCATTTTTTTGGAGGATCCATTGTGTAGAGTCGTCGAACTGCCAAAAGCAACAAGAATTGTTGGGTAATAAAACAACAAAAAACTGTAGTAAATGTGGTCGTACAACACAGAGTAAATGAAAATCCTGCGCCTAAGGTACGGTATGATGCAAGAGAGGTTGGTGACCGCAAAAATAAGAAACCCTAGAAAAGCTCATCTACCAACTTTCTTCAGGTGTTTACAAATTCTTTAAAATTTATTTTAAAAATAGAAATCATATATATTTTAACTTTAATTATAATTTGTGAAAACTGTAAATATATAAACAAAAATAAAAATTTAAATCTAATTTTTTTTTTAAATTGTAATTTTTTGATTATTAATTTTACCTTTAATTATAATTTATAATAGAATAAAAATATAAAAATTATTATTAAATATATTTTTAAGTTTTTCAAAAAATCTTTCAATGTAAAAATGACCATTTATGACCTTCTAGAAAGTTTAAAGAAGATTCCTTTACCATACATGTCAACTTGAAAGCCAAATTTTACTAAAATATATATTTAAGAAGAGTAAAAAATGTCATTTCTCACATATTTTCCCAATCTCGTTCAAATTAATTTTTGAACATTTAAACAAATGTATATGAATACAAATAGTTTTTTAATACTTGAAGTCAATCAAGATATCAAATATTAAAGCTTAGACATCATGCATAGATTCATGGGGTAATCACAATTTATCCAAGGTCTCATAAAAGTGAGTGTTGTGGTAATATTGGTGTACACAAAAGCATAGCTTAATCATCCCACAAGTAGATTAAGATAATTAACAAACATCCATGTTACAACTCTCCAAATTAACCTTTGACGACTTATATTTGTATCTTGTACACTCATTGAACATATCCAACCAAATCAAATAATAATATAGCTAAATCAATGATAATCAAACCAATGAGAAATACACTCAAACACACAATACACATCTCTACTATTTTAAATATGAATAAATCTATCTCAATATAATTTATCTAATAAAACACATCATAAAAATGAATTCTAAAATCCATGTAATAATAAGTCCGTGTGATACACATATCATGGCAATATGCTCATAAATAACCCAAATTGATAAATGACATCTGCAAAGTCATAAACTAGGATCTAACACCATACATCTATATCTACCATCTCAAACATCACATAGAAATAATGTTAATGGACTAAAACAAATCAACTATATAACCAGAAGGTCCTAAAACATGCTACAACTTATGAAGGTCCTAAAACATGCTACAACTAATGAATCATAGTAAATAAGAGTACAATAGAGTTACAAAATGGTTGGACCTTGCAAGGTGAGTACACAGTGACCTCATGATATGTTTATAGATGTGACTAAGATTTATGGGGCATTAAACAAAATGGTTGGACCTTGCAAGATGAGTACACAGTGACCTCATGATATGTTTATAGATGTGACAAGATTTATGGGGCATTAAAGGCTATAATTTGTTTTCATATATTTTCTTTTGCTTTATTTATTTTTGTTTTCTTTTGCGGTTTTTGGATTGTACTATTGATTTATATTCCTTATTTTTCATTTTATTTTTTACATTTTCACAAACCAATTTCAGCTACTCCCATAGACAAAATTGAAATCAATATTTGTATGAAATTGGAAAATCTTACATCCAAGAACATAAACCCAGGGAGATTAACATATCATTTTACCATTTAGAATGTGATCACATATAATCAGTGAAAGGGAACCCGAGTCAGGCGATGGGGGTGGTATACTAAGGGATCATAGGGGCTCAATGATCTTTTCTTATATTGTCAACTTGGGCATCTAATCATAAAACTTTGTTGAGGTGGTTTTCGCTTACCATGACATCGAATTGACTAAACAAAAAGGATTATCTAAAGTGATTATCGAAGGTGACTCTAAAAATGCAATCATGATATTGTATGGGGAAGCCACTCCCAATTGGTCTCTCTGAGATCTCATTGAGGAATCATGTAATGATATGATGAGTTTCAAGCAGAGTAAATTGGTGCATGCTTTCCATGAAGGGAATATATCTACGGATTTGATGGAAAACTTAGGATCCTTTGTGCAAACTATCAAAGTTTGAAATGATATGAATTAGCTTTTGGAGCACGTGAGATCCTCGATCATTATTGAAGTGTAATTTATTTTCACCTCCAATGTCAGAAACAAATATGGAAATATCTCATGTATGTAAGGCTCACATATACTTACCAATTTCTTCAAGAGTTATGAGATATTCCTGCTCTTATTTTATTACGGTAAGTTCTTTTTCACCTTGCCTCTCCTTTGCATGACACCAGTTTTTGGAACTTCCATTTGCTGATTTTTCTTTGCTATTATGCCACTACTATATCTATTATAGGTGGTGAACTAGCCCAGGAGGAGCCAAATAATTTTGATATTTCAACTGGAATGTCTAGTAGATTCTTCAAAGGGGCAATCTTGCCCCCTACATTGAGGTGATGATTTAGGCCATGACCCCACCTTTTTGACTGAGTTCGCTATTTCTTGGAAGGATAACTTAGTTGATGTCAAGGGCCTCTCTTTTTCAATTACTGTTGAGCTTATTTTGGCAACTACTGGTCTTTCCCTTGAAGGTTCCAACTTCCCAAAAACCTAAGGGGAATTACTAAAAAGATAGACAAATTCTTGAAGAGAGGCGAAAAGATCAATCATCTATATATAGAATGGGTTTAACCAAGAGGACCTCCTGAGGTTTTGGAAGAAAATTGTAGAAGTGCTTATGAGGTATGTAACTCTTGAGGGTTAGTACAAAAGGTTCCATTCACAAATTTTTCCTATGCTTAATAATTTTAGGCATGAGGTGAAAATGAATTTTGTATTCTAGATTCATGCTTTGTTAGAGCAATCTGTAAAATCTATGCTTAAGAAAAGTAAGTCCCTATGTCTCCACCACAACTTAATTTTCCACCTTTGCTAGTTTAATCTGGCCCTGACCCTAGCTGTCTCCTCACTCCTGCACATTACTAATCCCTCCCTCATTCATGTGGGAATGAATTTTGACAACATTATTAAAAATTTGTCACTCCTTCCTTTGTTGTTAAGAACATGCCCTCCCCTCATGTAGGGAAACCCAATCCAACCTCGTTGCTCCTCTAAAGGTAAAGCTCTGGCGATTCCCTTGTTTCCTTAAGTAAGAAAAAAGGTTTTTTTGTAGACCCCCCTCATATATTTCTATCTTTGATGGCGATTTTGGGTCTACTTGGTCCCCTTCCCATGAAATCACTCTCGAGAACTCCCGTATCAACTCTCCTTTCTCTCTTAGCCCCCTGCCTCTCCTTGGAATAAGGAGGTACCTCCTCAGAATATGAATGAAGCTTCCTTGACCTTTCAAAACTGTCCCTCTTGCAAGAATTGTGTTGCTCTATGTGACAAAGTCAATGACCTTTGCAAGGATACCAACATCCAAAATGACATTACTTATAGCCAAGAAAAAGACATAAACTCTATAATCTATTGCTATGAAAAGGATTTCAAATTGGCCTAGAGAGGAGGTAGATGAAGAGCACTAGGATTTGATGAAAAATATGGGTACTATTTTCGATAACTAGGTTGTGCTGGAGAAGGATTTCAAGAGCTTAAAGGAGGCTATTAGGTTGATTGAGGATCGTCTAAATTCGGAAAAGGTGGTTGCCAATTTTCAAGGCAACCGAGACAAAATATTGTTTAATTTTCTAGAAATCATTGATTATAAGAAGGAGATTGTTAAGAATATGATAGTGACCATTCAAGTCTTTCAACAAGAGTTAAAGAATAGTCACACTAAGAGGGAAAGGGACGAAGCCTTTGTTGCTTCCCCTTCTAGCTCTAACAAGAAAATAAAATTAAAAGAGTATGCCTACTACCGTGAAAGAAAAATGTTAAAAAAAGTTTCAACAATCTATCCTTTGATGACAAGTTGAAATTCCCAACCAAGGAGTGGCAGAACATAAAAGACCTTCATCTCCTTGGAGACTAGTAATTGGTTTGCTTAGGTTATTTGTCTCAGGTTGGTCCTATTAGAGTGTTTGTTGGTATTTTCGTTTAGTGTTTTTTTTTGGTTTTGTTGTCTCACTCCTTGTGAGACTCCTCTTTTCCACCTCTATGACTACTTTGTAATGGGTTTGGGCCCTCCCTGCTTTATCTTATCAAAACAATAATTATTTGAAAAATGTGAAAAACTTTTTAAAATCAATGGTTCCATAATTTTTATAATTTTCTCCTTATGTATAAATATTTTTACTTTTATTTAGATATACATTCATATGATTTTTTAAAAGTAAAATTTAAAGAGAAATATGAAAAAAATAAGGGAAAACATATGATAGTTTTGGTTAAACATTCATCTTTAACTCCAACCCCTGTTCACTTTAAACTAAAATTCTTATTCCTAAACTATAACTAAACTAATTTAAAAGAAAATTATACACTTCAAAAATTCAGCCGTATGTTTCATATGTTTCCCAAAAACTACAAGAAATAGTACAAACAATTGTCATATGTTTCCCTAAGCTACAAGGAATAGTACAAACAATTACATCTACATTTGTTAATCACATCTCTATTTGCATGAGACGTTCACTTGATTAAACCAACTATACAGTTTGTAACATATTTTAAGGTTAATGAGAACTCACTCCTCTATTGGCTTAAACTTAGATTATTTTTACTTGATTGAGACAACTTACTCAAAACCTTAGAAATTTACTTAATTTACTTACTCAAATAAACAATCTGTTTTGGAAGTGTTCTTTTTACTACATGTCTTGAACAAGGGAATACAATGAATGAATGCCACCTAATTATACTTTCAAATTATATTAGATGACTTCCATTCATTGTATTCCTTTATTCAAGGCATGTAGTCAAAAAAACACTTCCAAAACAAATTATTTATTTAAGTAAAAATCTAAGTTTGAAAGTATAATTAGATGAGTTTCATTCAATGTATTCCCTTATTCAAAACGTGTAGTCAAAAAAACACTTCCAAAACAAATTGTTTATTTAAGTAAATTTCTAAAATTTTGAATAAATTGTCACAATGAAATAAAAATAATCTAAATTTAATAAAAAAGTGAAACTCAATTCTCATTAACCTCATAATATATTATAAAGTACAGTTGATTTAATCGACTGAATGTCTCTATTCAATGATGAAATTGGAAGGCTGATGTGCAGACCAGCAGTGAATAAAGCAAAAACAAATAAACAAAAAAAAACGTAGAGAAGTAACAAAAGAACTAGGAATGGAATGTCAAACAACCAAATGCGTTGGGAAGCTACAAATTCAAAGCTATCCTTGTGAGGTGAGATAATCTTTGCAAAAGCTTGGAAACGAAGGATTTATTTATGGACTTGTAGCTCTAACAATTGTTTGCTCTTAGCGAGGACAAATACGTATGGAGGGGACCTGCAAAATGGGAAAAATGGTGGGAACAATGCTCGTCTTCTTCTTCTTGTGCTCAGAGGCAGGGGCTAATAATTATAATGATGGATATGGGAGGCCCCTCAGTGATCATCCCTTGTCAGAAATAGCTGTGGAAAAGGCCACCATTGCACTTGACAAATCTGCTACCATCAATGCTACTCCCTCTGTGCTTGGTGTCCAGGTACCCTCTATCCTTGGTGTCCTTGAAAATATGTTAAAATGTTATTTTTGGGCTTATAAATTGTTGGTTTCACTGACGTCATTAAATTCTTTCATTCGTTCATTTTATTTATACGATTTTGGTATTACAAATTGTTGGTTTTGTAGACATCATTAAAATTCTCTGATTTTTTATTTTATTTATACGTTTTGTTTTGTATTACAGTGGTGTATTGATTATGTAGACATCAGAATGTATATTTAACAATATTTATTTTATATTTTCGATTAATTGATAATACAGTCAAACGTGGTTTCTGATATTTGTATAGACATAGCCTTCTAATAATAATTTTTTTTATTATAATAGATGCAAGTTACAATATATTTTTTCTTTCTTTTTAATCACTAATAAAAAAAATGTTAGACATATTAAAAAACATATAAATAAAAAAATCACACTCCTAAAATTCAAACTGAAATAAAGCAAGATAACAAATACACCTGCTAACAAACCATGACTAACCCCACTGAGCATAATCCCTTTAAAAAAAAACAAATTCTATCTCTATTAAAACCAACAAACCAGATAAAAACAGATTATGAACTATGCAGGCTGCTAAAAGTTCTGAAATATCATGATACTTGACAAGAAGTTGGGTGTCCCATGAAAAAACTTATAATACATTTCAACTTTTATCCTTAATACTTATCAAATGTCTTCTGCTAGCTTACCAACAGAACTGGAAAATGCAGAGTTTTCTGATTTGAAACTCATACACCGCTTGGCTTTTATTGTATTCAAAACCCAAAAAGCTAAAAAGTATCAGCAGTCATGGAGAAATAGGTTAAGGTAAGCATATGAAGGAGCCTTATAGCTCACAAATCTATTGTTCCATTGGTTTTCAATTCTCTACCAAAACCCTATTTTGTGCATGAATATTCCTTTACATGCATTATAGATGTTTAGCTTTTTGCCTATTGTTTCAAGAAAGTGAGTCACATTCCCTGTTACCACAAAGGGATGATAGGGTATTTCAGATGTCAAACCTTGCAAAGGTGGAAGGATTTCTTTGCAAATTTCCTCACATACCCATGCTCTATCTGATCATAGGGTTCTTTCAAGTTTGTTTTGTGAAATTCTTTTCTTTGTATGAGATTGGTTTAAATGTCTCCATTTGCAGGGGAGTCATTTTTGATGGATCCATCATTATATTTTCACTAACATTTTATGTTATCAGAAATGAGAAATAAAAATTGTAATGACAATCATAACGTGATGATTATGAAAATGGAAATGACAATGTGATGATTATGAGAAATAGAAATTGTAATAACAATCATAACGTGATGATTATGAGAAATGGAAATGAAAACGTGATGATTATGAGAAATGGAAATTGTAATGGCAATAACAACGTGATGATTATAAAAAAGTGATTTTATATACATACATTTCATAAAAATTGTATCCCACATAAATAAATATGCATATAAGAAATTTGTTGAATAAAAAACATAATAAAATAAATAAAATAAAAAATATTCTATATCATATTAAATTAATTTAAAATAAAATAAAATTAACATAATTATTTCCAATAATATGTATAAATATAAAAATAAAAAATATATATTTGAATTTAAAACTTTAAAACTTAATTTTAAAAAATTACAAAAAAATTATATATTTTAAATTTAATTATAGTTTATAAGATCTATGAATATAAAAAAAATTAAATTAAATTAAATCTAAGATAATTATTTAAATTAATTTGAAAAAATAAAAATTATAATTTTTGTAATATATTTTAACTTAAATTATAATTTATAATAAAGATAAAATATAAAAACCTAACAAAAGGAAAGAATTTCGCGAAAGAAGGGAAACTTTAAAAGGAATCATTCATTAAAAATACAAAATTTTGTGTTATTATTATTATGTTTGAAAATGAAATCAATTTGATGTCCTACTTGGAGGAAGTTCTTAAGAGACAATTATATATCTTAGCATCCCTTTGTGATACACCTACTCTACAAGTAAATCTTTATAAAATAAAAGGTATAGTTTGTATTAGTATAATGCATACTTCTAAACAAGTTTTCCTCACATATAAAGGTTAGAGGGTTGAGAAAGTATTTTCATATTTATATATAAGGGTCCTTTTATTCTTGGGAACACTTTAGTTCATCATTAGTTGTTGAGTCTAAATTGAGAAAATGGTATGCTAATTTATCATCAGTCTTGATAAATAGTTATTCCAACTTTAGTTTCAAGATATATAAACTAAGATTCACCTCTTTCACTCACTTATTACACCTATTCTTCTATATAGGGGAAAAACTTGGAAAGGTTGACAAAAATTGAATTATAAGAGTTTGTACTTCCATGTTATGTAGAAATTTTCATGCTAAAATATTTACTCCTCAAGACATCATTCTTGCTGAATTTGGTACTAGCCCTCATTATTATTGTGGTCTTTCAAGTGTTAACTATGATGCACATAGGCTTAGATAGGTGGCCAATACTTCAATCAATGTTTTAAAATACCTATATCAAGAATTGAAATCGTTTATGCAAAGGGCACAATATGGGATCTAATCTCATTGGTATGTTCAAGCTTTTAATTTGCTAGACCTTGTAGACATTGGCATGGGTAGCTTTCACCTAAATAATTTTTCAATTGATTCTCTTGATCTTTCTATAAGAGAGATAAGCATGTGTATCAAAGACAGGATCTATAAAGGCCACCTATGGTTTAAATTGTTATAGCTTTATGAACCTTTTTCCTTGAAGATTTGAAACTATTACAATATACATATCTTCAATTTGCGGATGTGATCACCCACCCTTTGAGGTACAAAAAGATCCAATTGTCATATAGTTTGAGGGTACCTTTTACATAGCTCAAAGTGTGTTCACACTTTGTTTGCATAGAGATTGGTCACTATATTATTGAGATGATGTATAGTATTTATCAAATTTGGTTAATGGGGCCTTAAACTGAGGGTCATTTTTTTGGGATCTTCTCCTTATTCTAAGATTAGGGAGTGATTATTTTTCCTCTTCAGAGATTTGAATAAATTTCTCAAAATATTTATGGCTTATAAAGATCATATATCCTTGGCTCTTTTTTCATAAGATGTTTGATCTTCACCAACATCTAGCCAAATATGTTTTCCTCCACAATGTTCTACACTAGGATGATTCTTTCTTTCATTCACTTTGTTTCTTCTTCATGGTTGAATATTAAGTGACCTCATGACAAGATTTGTAATGCGTAAAATTTATAAAGGGAAAAATTTGGAAAACAAGGACAACACAATTTTCATATTAAAATATATCACAACAATTTTGCAACTTGTACACATAAGTGTAGTCATCACACATGACTACACTAAAAAAAACACCGAACACACATAGAAGAGTCATGTAGGTAACACACAAGTAGAAAAATGAGATCATCTCAATCTATAAAGAGTGGCACACATCATGATGTGACACACACCCACACCAACAAAAGACTAAACTTCAAGAATGGAAGCACAATACAATTTATAATAATTAAATAAAGATGAATAGAAGTAGACTAAAAATGAAAAATTAAACTATTTGCATTCTTATCATAAACATAAGATAAAAATCCATTTATCTTTCATTATAAGATTTATTCATCAATTCATTTTCTTCTTATATATAAAGATAAGAGAGAGATCATAACATGAAACACATAATACTAATTCATTTAATATTTTCATAATATAGATAATAATAAAGAGGAGAGAGATAAAATTAGTATTTATTTCATTCAAATTTATCTTTTCTTTTCAAGGATCTATGAGACATCAATAGAGTAGAGAGTTTAATTTTATTTTTCTCACCTAGAACTTAATCCTTATTCATAAACAAGGTAATATTTAAGAAATATGAGTAATACCATTCCTTTTTATTAGCTTTCGCTAACATGTATAAATAAGATTCTCTATTACACATATGAGAAAACACACATAAGGATATCTATATGTGATTTATACATTCACATATCTCTTATCCATGCAAGCAACTATTCAAATGAAGTGAGATCTAAGGATATCATAACATACACTTCTATTGACCTCTTATTAATTTATAAACATCACACAGTGTTAAGTGTTAAAGTGACAAGGAGATACTACTTTTGCATGTAATACGATTAATTAAATTCTTGTACAACACCATCTTAAATCAAAAATAATAAATAGAATTAATATTCATTAGCATACTTAATTAACAAAACATTGTTCCTTTTTTAATAACATTGTAAATCAAAAACCAAGAGAATACATATTCAAGAAGAGAGAAAGGTGGATGATCCCACAATAGTGTGGCCCACTCGTGGGATGGGAGAAAAATATTTTGTTGAAGGAAAAAATATTGAACACCTTTGAATGAAGCTCATTCAATAAAAGGTAAACTATTTTCCATATGTCAATATAACCTTTTTCAATAAAAGGTAAACTATTTTCCATATGCCAATATAACCTTTGAATACATATTGAACACCTTTGAATGAGGCTCATTCAGATGAAGGCCTCTTTTTTACTTTTTAAATATTTTAAATTGAAAATACTTTATCAAAGGGAAGGTCTTTTCCTCCCTTTATTCACTTAGGTTTTCAAGGGAAATTTTATTTCGAAGCAAGGTTGGACCATCAAATATATTCACAATGACATGATATCTTGTAGGATTGTATCAAGAGTTATCTTTCTAAAAATTATACTTTATAACATATTTCATTCAATTATTATATTTAATTTTATTTTATAGTGAACAATTTTTTTTTATTGAACATAAAAGGTCTTCATTCAATGCATGTGCAAAAATTAAAAAAAAGTCTATAAAAAATGTAAAAAATAAGCACATTATATATATTTTTTCTTTTTTAGATCTAAACAATAATTTAGAGATATACAATAAAATTTATGCATTATGGAATAATATTCCTTTAAATTATAATTAATATGAATTAGATAATAATAAAAATTATATAATAAAATATTTGGAAAAATATAAATGCACTAGATATTAGTGTTAATGATTTATGTTTAAGATGATTTAAATTTATCTTATTTCTAAAAAAATATACAATATAAAATATTGTCTCATTAAAAATTCTATAAAGTATTAAAAACAATTATTAATAAGTGTTTTAAAAATAAGATAAATGATTTAAAATTTGGAAGAAAAAAAAAACTACACATGAAACTTCAAAAATCATTAGTTCACATCATCTTCAAAGTCTTAATAATTAAATTTTAATAAGTGGTAGAAAGTAATTTTTTTTGGTTAAAAATGCTAATTTTAGTGTCCCACTTAGACCAAAAAGTGGGACACACTATTGTGAGATCACTTGAGTATTAAATAATAACTATGCAATCATAAGTAGCTAAATTCACGACTTTAAGACAACATAGCATAAGGGAAAAATGAGTACCAATCATTCTTCAATTTTTTCTTCTAATATACACACTAGGTTAAATCACATATACATAGAAATCCTATATGCAACCAATATAGATACCTAGTTACAACTCACACATGCAAGCCTTCTTTTTTGAGTTTAATGAATATTTGGATATTAAGGGATTTCGAGAGTAGATTAACTTCTTTCTTGGCATCATAATCAACAATATAAACCATTGTTCATTTATAGATTATCCTAAAGGAAACATTCATAAACATTGAACACTGTTCATAGGGTAAGAATGAATAACTCACAAAAAATATTTTCAAAACTATAGAATAAATTATCGAATATTTATAATATCTTGGATAATCATAGAGAATACCAATACCTCACCAACCATGCAATGATCTTCAAAACATACATTTTTAAGTGATTATCTCATATTTAAATTAAAAAAAGTAATGGTCATAACTTTCTTAACACATAACATTATTGTGTACTATAAACAACAAAAGGATGACTAGAAAGAGTACTATCAAAGTCTAAAAGGGTTCTAAGAAATCACATAGGCAAGGATGCAACCATAAAACCCTAAATCATATTATAGATGCCTATATTTGATCATAAAAATCATTTATCTTGAAACTATATTAAATACAAAACTAAAATTTTTATGTATGGTTTAAGAAATGTCTATGTAGCCTTCTATATTGAAGACATACTATTATGAACAATTTATATTAAATAATTAATTATTAAATATTGAAGACATACAAACACACACCAAACAAACATGGATGCGAATTAAGTAAGAAAACCATTAAAATTTGCAATGTAACATGTCTTTGATTAAGTGTTATGGAACTAAACTAGAGTCCATACAAATTAACCCAACAACAAGATCTAACCTTATAGATAAAAAACATGCACTTTGAAAACATAAATTTTTAGACCCTCTTTTTCATCACTATCCATAAAGACATACGACATTTTTATGAATTGATGGTACACACATAATATCTCAATATCCAAACCCACACATGTGATTCATCAAACCATCATTTGATACAATGTTGCTTAAGAAAAAATAATATATTTAAAACAATATGATACATATTTTTCAAAAATGAAAAAAGGTGATAGTCTACAAATTGTATACACTCAAATTATTAGATTCTTCTATTAATCAAATAAAGCAATTTATTAGATTAATTCACTAATGTTCATCAAATTTAATTAAATAAATCAAAATATTTAATTAAGTCCCCTAAAGTCCTCTCATTTGATTTAATAACTCAAATTATTCAAATCAAATGTCATAATCCCCTAATCCCTTCAAATTGATTAATTCTGAGTTAATTAACTCCTAATCATCATTACCCATTCTCTAGCTTTTGACTCAACCTTGGTCAAACTAAACCCCTGATCAACTAACCAACTTGCACATGAAAATAATTTCTTTAAGTTAACTAATTAACCTATTTTCCCTCACAAAGGCATATTCTTTGAGAATATTCCTTCAATAACTCCACTTATTTGACTTTCTTACCCAAATATTAATGCCTCTTACAAAGGCATTAATCTCTTTTACATCCTCACCCACATTCTCTTCCACTCTCAACCATATGCATTAATCTCTCTTACATCTTCTTAACTATGCACATTCCCCAAAATGTGCTCCATCCTCACCCATTAGCCTTGTGACAAGTGTCACAATCGTATTGGATCTCCTTTAATCCCACATTCCTCCAATCTCTTCATTCTTCAACCCTTCAACCCTTCAACCCTATTTATAGAGGGCTTCTCTATGAAGAAAGGATCCACTTCTTTATGCAAAGTCATTATCCTCTCATTGCTATCACTATCTTTGAGGGCAATTGGACTTCATCACATCTTGGAAGTTTTATCAAAGGGGGTGGGAAAGGGCATTATTTCCACATCAAAGGAGCACCACTCTCATTATGGTATAGAATTTGAATATTCTTTATATGCTTTCATTTAGCTTCTTTGTTTTCTTATTACCTTGTTTGCATATTTAGCATGATCAAGTATCTCATAGGAATGCTTTACTTGTTTTGTTTAATTTGACTAATGATGCTAATATTTGTTAATCCTTGAGAAAATACAGGTAAGTGTTCACACAAATTTCCATAGGCTCTAAGTTCCTACGAAATCGGGGTATAGCTACTTCCCAACCAATGTGGTGCTCTCAAGCATTGCCCCTCCTTGAAAAGAGAAAGTAACATAGATCCACACAAATACACATTTAAGAATAGTTTATGGCAATATTAAGTCTAACACACCATAAATATGAGGCTATCTCAAAAGACATAATAGATTTCTCTTAATACATTTGAAAGATATTCTCTTGTAGATAAGGTAATCGAGTGTTTTACACTAAAGGACCTCAATTTGAAATAGTATGCCTTGGTGCTCATTCCCCCTGGAATATCATGCTTAAGTAGCATATTCTCAAGGAGGATGAAATAAAACCACTAGCATATGCCAAAACACCTTACTATCTCAAGGATGTTATTATAGAAAACATGTGGACCCCATTAAAATTGTCATTATCACATTGTCCCAACATAAATTGTCCCTGGTTGAGCAAGTTTATACACTTAATTTTTGAATCAATACTTTGATTTTCTCCTACACACATAGCAATCCCTTGCATATATGCTTAGACAAGTCTAAACCAAATCAAAGATATTTAACATGACATAAAACACCATTTGGGGTGTACAAAAGACTATTCAATTCATTAATATAAAATATGCACAAAGGGTAAAATAACGAAAAGCTTAAGACTTTATTAATGGATGTCCTACTATTTTTTTAACAAAAGTAAATGACACAAGAGAATATAAGCACGTTTTTAACTTTTCTATATGCTTATGAAATAAATAAGAATACTATTTCTATTAAAGATAAGGGATAAGCAACAATAAGAATAAAGTAGTATGAGAATCCTACCTCATGTAAGCTTTAAAATCCATGGATCTCCAATAAGGTGATACCCAAACCCATTTATAATCCAACATAAGACTTCCTAACTTTCAATCCTTCTTTCCAACTCAAAAACAATCCTAAAATTTTTAAAAATTATTTTCCAACTTAAGTTTTATCATTGTCTTCTCTTTTCTAGCTATTCTTATTTCCTTTCCTAAAATGTAGTAATGAAAACACAAAGAAACAATCCCTTCTATTAACTCTCCTTTAGTTATAAAGACTTTACTCTAGTTTGTAAGCCTCACAAATAATTAGCGATTGTGTCTATTCTCTTCAAGGTGGGCCAACTAATCCAAAAAAAAAAAAAAAAAGACTAATTCTAATAATTTAATAAATCTAATACATTTTCCTCTATCCATAATACCTACTCCAAATTCAAATGCAAAGTAAAGTCCAAATGCAAGTGAAATACCAAATGAGGGGACAAATTGTTGTATGCCACATGTATTCCACATGGGTTTACAAATGATCCTTTAATAACATAATTATTGTTTATCAAAGTACAAATGGCCATTTATGGCCTAGAAAGTTCAAGAAGATTCCTTTACCATACATGCCAACCCAAAAGACAAATTTTACTTATATATATATATACAAAGTTTAAAAGATGTCATTTCTCACATACTTTCCCAATCTCTTTCTAATTAATTTTAAACTCTCAAAAAATGCATATGAATACAAATTATTTCCTAATACTTGAAGTGCATCAAGATAAAAATATTAGAGCTTAGACGTCAGTTCATGGGGTAATCAAAAGGCATCCAAAGTCTCATGGGGTACTCACAAGGTAATCTCAATACACTCATAAATAACCCAAAATGATAAGATGACATAGCAAAGTCATAAATCATGATCTAACATCATACATGTCTATATCCACCATCTCAAAACATCACATAGAAGTAACGTTAATCAACTAAAAAAATCCACCATCTAACTAGAAGGTCCTAAAACATGCTACAACTTATGAATCATAATAAATAAAAGTACAATTGAGTCACAAAATGGTTGGACCTTGTAGGATGACTACAAAGTGGCCTCGTGCTAGATTTATAAATGTTACAAGATTAATAAGGTATTGAAGGATATGATTTGTTTTCATATATTCTCTCTCGCTTATTTATTTTTGTTCTCTTTTACATTTGTTGGGATTGTACTCTTACTTCATCCTTATTTTTCAAGAACCAATTTTCTGCTACCCCCTTAGACAAAATTGAAATCAATGTTTGTATGAAATTGAAAAATCTTACATTCAATAACATAAGTCCAAGGAGATTGACATATCATTTTACCATTTAGAACATAATCCCATATAACCTCTTAGCTAAATATTTTTAAGTATAATTATTCAAAAAATTTAAAAACCTTTTTTAAATTAATGGTTCCATAATTTTTATATTTTCTCCATATGTATAAATTTAAAAAGAAATATGAAAAACAAGGAAAAAAAATGTAATAATATATGACAATTTTGGTGAAACATTCATCTTTAATTCCAACCCCTATTCTCTCTAAACTAAAATTCTAATTACTAAACTGTAACTACACTAATTTTTAAAAGAAAGTTATACACTTCAAAAATTCGATCATATATTTCATATGTTTCCCTAAACTACTATGAATAGTACAAGCAATTGTCATATGTTTCCTTGAACTATAAGGAATGGTACAAACAACTACATCTACATTTGCAACTGTATCTCCATCTGTATTTGCATGAGACATTCACTCGATTAAACCACTTGTACTTTGTAACATATTTTAAGGTTAATGAGAATTAAATTTCACTCTTCTATTAACTTAAACTTAGATTATTTTTACTTGATTGAGACAACTTACTCAAAACCTTAGAAATTTACATATACAAATAATCAATTTGTTTTGGAAGTGTTCTTTTGATTACATCGTCTTGAATAAGGAAATCCAATGAATGAAAGTCACCTAATTATACTTTGAACGATTTAAACAATGATTATTAACAAGTATTTTTGTTAATCATCGTAATATAGTTTTAATTATTAGCTGATAGGCTACATATAGTGTGAGATTTGAGCTTGAAACAAGGCTCATGTTTGCAAACCACTTTCGAGTTGTTGAAAACAAGTTTTAACAGTCATTTAATGGTAAAAGCCTCCAAAATATCATGTAAAAGCCTCCAAAATCTCACTTATCACATAAAACCCAGAGAAATATTGATTTGACAATTAGATGCGAATATTCTATTTCTATTTGCAATGTGTTTTTATCAATTTGATGACAACTTTCTTTTTTCATTTGCATTGCTTTATGTTTTAAATCTGTGTGCAAATATTTCATAAACAAATAATACTTAATTTTTTAAGGAAAAAATCTAGATTTGTCTAAGTTTAGTTTATTCTATTATTTAGCATTTATTATTAATTCTTTAATGTAAGTAGAATTTGCATGTACAAACACGTACTCTCTAACATATTAACATACATATAGTTTTCTATCGACGTAATCCTTCAACCTCCTTTAGATACGAGTGCTAGTGTTATTAATCATTGTTTAAATCTTTCAAAGTATAAAATGACTTTTATTCATTAAATTGCTTTATTCACCATAATTAATAAAAAAACATTTCCAAAACAAATTACTTATTAAAATAATCTAAACTTAAATCAATAGAAAAAATAAACTCAATTTTCATTAACCTCAAAATTGCAAAGTACAGTTGATTTAATCGAGTGAAGTCTATATTCAGTGGTGAAGTTGCAGAGCAGATGTGCAGGCCAATGGTGAATAAGACAAACATATGGTCCAATCGGACACGTAAACAAATAAACAAAAAAGACGTAGAGAAGTAGACAAAAGAACTAGGAACGGAATGTCAAACAACCAACTGCGTTGGAAAGCTACAAATTCAAAGCCGTCCTTGCGAGGTGAGATAATCTTTGTAAAAGCTTGGAAATGGAAGATTTATTTATGGACTTGTAGCTCTAACAGGCGTCTGCGTTTAGCGCGGACAAATACACATGGAGGGGACCTGCAAAATGGGAAAAGTAGTGGGAACAATACTCCTCTTCTTCTCCTTGTGCTCAGCGGCAGGGGCTAATAATTATAATGATGGATATGAGAGGCCCCGCAGTGATCATCCCTTGTCAGAAATAGCTGTTGAAAAGGCCACCATTGTACTTGACAAATCTGCTACCATCAATGCTACTCCCTCTGTCCTTGGTGTCCAGGTACCCTCTGTTCTTGGTATCCTTGAAAATATGTTAAGGATGCCACTTTTGTTTTCATATAGAGTCATTTTTATTTTATTACTACTGTCTATCGCCATATCAGAATACATTTAATAATATTTACTAATTAATTACAAATCAGAATATAATGTATATTTTCAATTAATTAATATTGTTTTAATGTTTTCAATTAATTAATAAATATAGTAAAATGTACATTTTGATGTCTTAATTTCTACAATCCATATTGCAGTTTCGTAGTGTTTTTGGATTTCATTGTGTTGAAAGTTTTTTACATCAACGTTTTGGATCACTGATCCATCATCAGAATGGAAGAGAGCAAGATGATAAGAGAAATTAAAAAACTTTCATCTTGACGATAGATCACGGAATGTCAAAAAACTTTCAACACAATGGAATACCAAACTAAAATAAAACAAGTTACAATATAAAAAAATTACATATATTCAAAAAAAAATAAAATAAAAAATAAAATAATAAATAAATAAATAAATAAATGAATGTGGATCCAATAAATCGCACCCTAAAATTAAGGGGACATCAAGGTAAAGCAAGATAACAAAAAGTTCCGTCTCTATTAAGACCAACAAACCACAGAAAACAGATTATGGACTATGCAGGCTGCTAAAAGTTCTGAAATATCATGATACTTCACAAGAAGTTGGGTGTCCTATGAAAACAATTATAATACATTTCATCTCTCATCCTTGATACTCATCAAATATCTCTTGCCAGCTTACCAATAGAACTGGAAAATACAGAGTTTTCTGATTTGAAACTCGTACACCCCTTGGCTTTTATTATATACAAAACCCAAAAGATTGAAAAATATCAGCAGCCATGGAGAAATAGGTCAAGGTAAGCATGTGAAGAAGCCTTATACCAGTTTCTATTTGCTAAATGTTTTGCAGATAGGCTATCAGTTGAATCTACAAATACTGATCAACATCTTTCAATGCTTTGCTCCTGATGGTGTTGGTAGTTTTTTATGGTTGAAACCTTTGCCGTTCACAATCGCATAGAGAGCGAAACATACATTTCAAATCATTTAATGAGGTAATGCAGAATAATGTCTTCAATTCGCACCCATTTTTAAAAAAAAAAATCAATTGGGTTTCGTGAGGCATTTGTAACAGTATTTGAAACTCAGAAATCTGTTGTTCCATTCGTTTTCAATTCTCCACCAAAACCCTATACGGTGGTGCATGGATATTTCTGTACATGCATTATAGGTGTTTAGCGTTTGGCCCATTGTTTCAAGAAAGTGAGTAAAAATATTCTCTGTTACCACAAAGGAATGATAGGGTATTTCAGATGTCGACCTTGCAAAGGTGAATGGATTTCTTTGCAAACTTCGTCGCATACCCATGTCCTAGCTGATCATAGGGTTCTCTCAACCATGTTTTTGTGAATTTCTTTTGTTTGTATAAGATTGGATTAAATGTCTCAGTTTGCAGGGGAGTCATTTTTGATGAACCCATAACTATATTCTCACCAGCATCTAATGTTATCAGAAACAAGAAACAGAAATTGTAATGGCAATGATAACATGATGAGAAAGGGAATATCTAGAGGTTGTGGGTGAGAAATTGATTCTATGTACATACATTTTTCAAAAATTTAAATTTATTATAATTTTTTTTTTCACATAAAAATATAATAAAAATATGCATTCACCAAAAACATACGAATTGACAAAAGTGCAGCAATTAATAAATTTTACGAAAGAAGGTGCACCAATTATTTCAGAAAAAATTTAAGTGATAATCAGGCAAAACAATACAAGTAAGTATGTGCGACAAAAATTGACCAAGACTTTATTAAAGAGCATGTTGCTGTATTTTTGCTGCTTTGATGTTGATAATGATCTTGAGTTAATATGTTAGATTATGTGAAGTTCTTAGCTGATTAATTTCTATGGTGCAAAATCATCTTATGTGCTAATACTTATATTGCATGCTCATTCCTCATCTAGGGCGAGACTTATCAGTGGGTGACAGTGACATACAGCCGTGCTTCACCAGCAGCAGATGATTGGATTGCTGTCTTTTCTCCAGCAAATTTCAAGTAATAAATATACCTCTGTTTGTGCCCTAAGAAATTTATGTTCTTGAATAGTAGGAGTAAGTAGATTGTACCTTGCTTTGTACTTAGCATTATAGCTGAAGCATGATTGAAATAAAAAAATTATGAGAACATTAAGAGAAGCTCTAGTTAAATTGTTTGAGGTTAAGTTGCTATTAAATCATATTGCATACTTTAAAAGGGAAGACCAATGATCAAAATTTCCATATTGAGGAAGATCTCTAAAAAACGTGTTTTGATAACTTGCTTTATATCTGTTCCTGCACGGTAGAAAGTGATCTGCTGAGAGATATTTCTTTTCTGTTAAAAAAAAATGTGAATATAATAAGCTCCATTGTACATTTTTACAATAAATGGTTTCTATTGAAGCTTTTGTTGTTCAAAGTTCAAGTGGCCATGTATTTTACAACAACTTATGATTAGCAGATGCACCTACCTGAAGCAGTTTTGAACATTTCAGTTGCACCCTTTGTGCTACACTTTCTTGCATTGGAGATTGTTAGACTACAAAAACCATCTTGTTGGATCCCTGCGAGTTAGGGTTGATTTTGGTATACCATTGGCTTATGTGTAACTTGTACCTTAAATTTATTGGGGTTAGTGCCTTAATGGGTTGGACTAACCTTTGTAACTTGTTAAGATGTATATAAATAGCAATGCCTCACACCTTATTAATGAATTCACAATATATATTTTTTGGTATCATTTCATATTCCATAGTAATATATTTCTTTTGGTGTATCTTGGTACCACCACATATTTGTGTGTTCTTTCTTATGCTTGTGGGGTTTGTTATTTGTTTGATTATGGACCTATGTAATCTCAATGGTATTAGGGATTAAAACTCTCTAGTTTCCAGTCTTTTGTTGTTGCCAAGGTACATGAAGTAATTCCTGTATTTTACTCGACGTTGGGTTGCATTTGTTTCTTTGTTGAGCTCTTTTTTCTTAGAAGAAGAGAAAAGATCCAGAAAGATTGTGGGCGATCAATGTTTTTTTAGTGCAAATATAAATTCTTTGTGGAGTTACAAGTTTTGAGTGCTTAGCAGATGGGTGGTCTCTTACTATTGCTGTTAGTGATGTTGTGCTAGAAGATGGCATAAGAATGTTTACCGTGTACTTGATTTGACTGTGAATCTACTATTCTTTTTTCCAAATAACTCAACAAGGAAATAAGGTTAAGGTTTGGATTGATAGATTTGTTGTGAAGAGTAAAAATAATAATTCTAGGTGACTGCTAGTAGTAAACCTGACAAGAAAGCAATGGCTTACACGTTTTACATGATTCAATTGGAGTCATGTCATGACTTGGTTTGTGAATGAAGTGAATCTCATTTAGATACTCCTATCTAGATTGTTGATGTGGATGGGCATGAGACACCTGTTCTAATTTTGGAGGTCCTTTAAGTGTGACTTTTGAGAATATTCTAGGAGATGTTGAGGTTTCAAGTGATGTATTAGTTGAGGCTTCAAAGGAGAGAGCTTTGGGTTTTAACCTCATTGTGTGGATGAGGATGGTCCTACATACGAAGCTGATTCAACATATGAGATGACTCACACTTCTAAGGGGTATATTAATTGCCTCAAGTGCACTGCTTATACACTTGAAGAGGCTAAGGGAGATAGGGGGATGTGAACATACCATGAGGATCTAAAGTAAAAAACTATAGGCCCATTATGCTCTCACGGCTAGAGTATTGGACACACATGTGTAAGCTGAGGAAAAAGAGGAATGGGAGAAGGTGCAGTGGATGCTGGATTTCAGATTTGCAAGGATTGGTGATCTGTTCATTAGATTGTAGGAATTGCTTGGGCTGGTAGTGGCTGATGTTAGGGAATGTTTAGACCTATATTCTCCCAGAAGGTTGTGCTTATTGATGCCACCTTCCTTTAGTCCTTCAAGCTGATTTTAGTTGGATGTTAAGAGTGTAACTGTAAATCCATCTTTTCATTCTTCGAGTTATCATTAATTTTTGTATACCATTTGGTTATGTGTAATTTGCATTTCTAGATGTGTAACTTGCACCTTATATGTAATTGATTGTTAGTGCTTTGGAGGTTGGCCTACACATATGTAATGTGTTTAGAGGTATATAAATAGAGGTAATGCCACCCACCTTATCAATGATTTTAAAATCCACTTTTTAGTATGATTTCATATTCTTGGTGAACTTCTTGTAGTGTCTCTTGACATCACCACATATCTATATGTATGTTATGCTTGTGGAGTTCATTACTTCTTCAATTATGGACCCTTGTTACTAATTCAAAAGGATTGTGTCTGTCAACTTTTCCTTATTTTATCCTGGAGATTGAGTGAAACGAAAATTCAATCATAACACACATACAAAATATTGTGTGCTTGTGATTCAAATCTCTGTTATAGATATTATATTTAGCATGAAAGATTGTTTATAAAAGTGATTTGATGTGAAATAATATATCTCTAATCAGTTTGTTGTGATTTCAGTGCTTCAACTTGCACCCCAGAAAGTGGGCCAGATGATGATCAGATCCCTTTATTATGCTCTGCACCTATTAAGGTAATGTTTATTATGCCATCATTTTATTTGTTCCACCCAATTATCGAGAAGAAACTGATATAGAAATGAAATATATATGTTGGAATAGTAGGATCTTAGGAGGCATTGTTATGAGATCTATTTAATGAATAGAGCTTTTGCAGAAAAATGACATTTCACCAAAATCTTCTATAATCATGTATTCTGCAGTTTCAATATGCAAATTATTCAACCGTCAAGTATGCAAAGACAGGTAAAGGAGAGTTGAAGCTTCGGCTGATCAATCAACGAGCTGATTTCGCCTTTGCAATTTTCTCAGGCGGTCTGTCTAATGTATGCTGTTTATGCTTTATTATACTTGAAAATAGTAGAATACAAATTTCAGATTCTGATTTATTTTCTTTATAAATTTAATTAAATTTGCAGAGATGAGATTTTATATGTTTTGGTCCAAAAAATCTCCTATGATTTAACTAATTTGTCATAGAAGATTATACAAATTGATTGGTAATTGTTATCTTACTTCCAAACCATATTATGTTCCCTGTTGCCTGTCGTTAATCTTGATAACATTTAATTCGGACTTCAATCCCAATGGTATCAATTTATTTTTCCGTATAATGGGACAGAATCCTTTGATAAATAATATCATTAATAGCCCATCAATAGATGCGTTTTTGATATGGAATCACAAGCAAATAAGAAGCAGCAAACAGAGATTAGATTCTACAAATGAGACAATAATCTCTCCATAATAATAACACTGCAAACTTGTACTTCCATTATGCTCACGGAAGGAGGAAAATACATTATTATATAGGCATTATGTATGCCAAAATTAAATCTTCACGTGAAGTGGGAATGATAACAAAATAACAATTTACTAACTTAATTTACTAACTTATGCTAACTTCCTAACAACTAGGAAGCTAACATTTGACTTTCAACTTTTTACATAGGATAAAAACTAACAAATATTAAAATAATAATTTAAATCCTATGCTCTAACCTATACCCTATGAGTCCTTATCATTCCTCCCAACAATAGTGGCATTGGACTCCAATGCTCTCAAAAGAGAAGGAAAATCTTGAGATAGCTGATGGTGAGAGATCCAATGTGTAATGTGCCCTTGTTAAACTTATCCTAAAAATATAAAAGCACAAGTTAGGACATATAATTTATTTTACCAACACATCATTTTATGACTGTAAATTACCTGCTTACACCGTGTATTACCAATAAAGCACATAATTTCTTGTTCATGATTAGATCATTTCAGATTGCGCATTTTAAGAATAAGACAATTAAATGCATTATCATTTAAAACCATAAACTAACATGATCAGATATGACTTCTTACTCTTGATTGGAATAGAACTTTGCCTTGTCTCCTCTTTCTTAACCTCATTGGACGGTAGATTTACTGTGCAAAGGGTGCATAAATGCTCTCAAAGTGGACTCCCTCAAGGTGTTCCACCCGTCTTGGGACCGTCCATCAATGGAGCGATTTACCAGCCTTTCCCTCCACAAACTCCCTATCCTTATTGAGTGCTAGCGAAAGGGACTTTTGGCCCGAAGTCTATTCTTCAAGGTAGAGTCAAAATAGCTCATTAAGACACAATAATTGCTATAAGAAACATTATTGTGGCTTTGAGAAATAACATCCATAAATCTGCACATGTTCTTACGTTGTATAGTAGTCTTAATACATTGAAGTATACATCTATTGATTGCAAACAGGTTATTTAACTACTCTATTCACTTCTTATTATATTTAATTGATTTCATCATCATTACGGATTAGAGTACTCAAAGACCTTTGTTGTCATCTAATCTAATAAGAGAAGGGTTAGGTATTACGCTGTAATCCCTGTATGCAGCGAATCGCATTCTTTGAAAACATAACTTACAATCTTCTTCAAGGCGGTTGGGGGTACTTACCTTTGCTTGTCTCTCCTTAGTCGATAGATTCAAGAGGGTTTTGTAGGCTCTTGCATACTTCTTTGTTCTTCGTGATCTGTCTTCTCTTTTCCTGTGATGATTACTGACTAATATTCCATAGATCTTATTTAGTTTCTGATGACTCCCTCTTCGTCATCCTATTCTTCACACGATCCCCCTTCTTCATAAATCGTAATCTCCTTATATATTGTTTGAGGCAACCATGCTATGAGACGTGTCCCATGCCTCTTCTTAACTAGCTAGTCGTCGCCTTGATTAACTTAATGGCTCTCCCTTAAGGCAGCGATAAACTTTATTGCTGATAAAAATAAGAAACTATCAGATATAAAATCTGATATATATAGTGTGCGATTATAATAATGTTCAATACATAAATCTGTATTTCTCGCACAGCGATAATCCTGATCATGGTTCTCCCCACGAATGGATATCTTCGAAGTCTTTGCTCATACCAATACTAGCGCTGCCTTATAGAATATATTCGCGGGCCAACAATCATTGTTTCTTCTATTATTAATTGCTTCCGCTTCATCATTCCGTCTTTCACTCAGCAGCCGTGCGACTCAAAGAAGGTTGGAATCTTAAAATGGTATCAATATTGTATCTTAGGACAATAGTTAATTTCTACTGTCGATTCCCAAGGTCTCCATGCCAAGCCTCAATTCCATATGCCAACGGAATGGCTATCGGGCTTGACAAGTATTCCACTTGATAATAATCTTATGTATTTCCAATGATAATACGGCCTATGAAGGTTGTTGGTTTTAAGATCAGATTTAATGCACAGAAATTAATTCAAAAATTCAACACAAAGACACAGCAAATACCCTGGGAAAACCCTCCTCTTGAGGGGAAAAAAGCCCAGCAACAAATATCTCTCTATTATATATCAATAATGGCAACAAGTCTCTTTACAATGAGGCCAATCTCAAGGCCGATATGCAGCACCTTCACAAGATGCAAATGATAACAAGTAATCAGCACTTCCTTGTAACTTAGATTTGCCCTTAAGAAATTCGCTATCTGCTCTTGATAATTCGCAATCTGCACTTGATTGATCTGCCCTTGAAGAATTCACACTTGGAAGAGAAGAAATACTTGAACTTAATTGATGCCCAAATGGAGTGGAATGATCTTGTATTTATACAACTTGAAGGAGAGAGGTCGCACCTTTTCATGCAAGGTTGGCCATCATAAAAATATAATTTCAATTTAATAAATACAATTTACAAGGAAGGTTGGCCAAGAAGATAATTACAAAGTTGCCATGTGAAGTGCCTCTTTACATTGAATAATCACATATAAATAAGGAAGTATGAAGCCCGAAGCTGCAATTACATCAACACTCCCTCTCAGCTAGGGAGGAATACTTCCTGCTGCACAAGACACATCACCTCATCGTGATGTCAACCACAATGGCTACAACCATATGTGGAAGGGAAAGATATCACCTCATCGTGATATCAAATATCACTTCATCGTGATATCTACCACAATGGCTACAACCATATGTGGAAAGAATGATATCACCTCATCGTGATATCAACCATAATGGCTACAACCATGTATGGTATGTACAAGTGTTCATCACTTGTGTGATGTTGTCACCTCAACATGACTTTCACCATGGCTCTCCTAGAGGGTGGAATCAAGGGATTTCACTTCGAACTTCTCTTATAGAGAAGAACTCATTAATCAAGGGATTTCACCTCAAACTTCTCTCATAGAGAAGAACTCATTAATCAAGGGATTTCACCTTGAACTTCTCTCACAGAGAAGAACTCATTAATCAAGGGATTTCACTTTGAACTTCTCTCACTGAGAAGAAATTATTAAAGAGGATCACTGATACTGAGACTCCTTCTCAGTTAAGGCGGTATTCTCCACCATACCAAGCTTATCTCGAAAGTACACAAACTTTATCCTGGAGAGAGGCTTGGTGAGAATGTCTACCGTTTGCTCATTAGTGCTGATATACCTCAACTGTATAGCTTTCCTCAATACCATATCTCGGATGGAATGGTATTTGATCTCAACATGCTTGGTTCTGTGATGAAACACAGGATTGACAGAAAGCTTCACACAACTCTGGTTATCGCAATGAATGATAGTAGGCTCCATTGATTGGCCAAACAATCCTGCAAGGAACTTACGAAGCCACACTGCTTCCCGAGCTGCCATACAAGCTGCAATATACTCTGCCTCTGCTGTACTCAATGCTACAGATGACTCTTTCCTGCTGCACCAGGAAATCTTGGTAGATCCCAAATTGAAGCAACATCCAGAGGTGCTCTTCCGATCAGTAACACTCATTGCCCAATCAGGATCAGTATAACCATGTAGCTCCAAGTCCACATCTGAAGAATATCTCAACCCATATCCAACTGTGCCACACAAGTATCTCAGGATATGTTTTGCTGCAACAAGATGTATCTGTCTTGGTTCACACATGAACTTGACAAAATGCACTTACTGCAATCTAGTCTAGTATAGATACATCAACGATCCAATCAACTGATTGTACATAGTAGGATCCACCAGATCTGAACTAGCTGCAGCCTCTTTAAGCTTTTGAAAATTGGTTTCCATAAACTAACATAAAGAACCAAGATCAACTAGATTACCATCTTCTTCAGGTTCAGTAGGTTCCCTTTGAATCTTTAATCACATGCATCAACCTTTTGACCTCATCGTCCAAGATTGCCTGCAACGCTTGCCTTAGATAAATGTTTTCCAGTGCACACCTCTGGTACTGAAGAGAGTTTAGGGTTGACCTCCTCGACCTCATTGCAGATCACTCTATTCTGAATAGGTTTGTGGAGCTACCAATATCAAATCTAGATGACTTTCTTGTGCAATTCCGATCTTAGCAGCTGAAGGATTTAACACTTGGCCTTGCAACACTGCAACCTTCACTTCTTCTCAGTGAGTCACAAAACTCCCTCTTGATCCTTGCCTCAGAGATGCAAAGAAGACTTCTGGAAGTGAACTCCCTCTAGCCACCAACTCAGTCCCATGGCTACAAGTCGTGACTTCATGCTTGATCATTTCTTTGGTTGGCATGACTTCCTCACAAGATGCCTCAAGTTTTTCATTACTAAGCAATCTCTCATCACCTTTTTGCTCCTAGAACTGTCCTGCATAATTTTAGAGAGAGATTACTAACAGTTTATAACTATCCAAGGAAATATCAATGCTAGAATAATACAAGGTTTACTATCTCAGGTTATAGCATGAATACATAAGAATTTATGAACAATATTAAAACGTAAATAAATAAATCAACCTAAAGAGAAATATATCGAAAGATCAAAATGAAGGGATAAAGAAACTTATCTTTATTTAATTTTGATATAACTCTTTCTCCCATCTTTTACTCTTCTCGAGAGTGCCAAACTCAGCACAACAAAAAAAAATCTGCACAACTACTGATTTCTTGAATGCATTATGCAGTTAGCATGTAGAACCAACTCTCTCCAAGAGTTCAAGGCTCTATCACAGTTCATGCATTAGAGAATGATATCGATGTGACCAACTAATCACCATCGAAATTGCAATTCTCTTTTTATTTTAGAGTCACACTCAGAAATCTTCATAACCAACATGAAATAACTTCCAATAAATGAAATCTTCAAAGGATCTTATGCTAGTGAACACAATTCAAGAGAAACCACTATCTCTCTTTACTAATTACAAGATCTAACTAAATGATATAACTCAACAAACAAAGAATACTTATCTCTTTAAATATTCTGATGGATGCAAATACTGGATGCAGTAAGATACGCTGCTCTTGCGCATGGATCAGCACACAACCTTCACGGCTTGAACACAGGCCCATGGCTTAGAATAGAAATTCCCTAGAATCCTTCTGAGGAGAGATCTCATCCACATCCGCAAGTGAAGCATGCTGATTAGGCCTGGTTGGGCAATCTTTTGCATAGTGACCAAACTTGTCACAACGAAAACATTGGACTTTGGAGAGGTCCCACTTCTTCTTGAATGCGGGAGCATCATCAACTCCTTTATCTCTATTCCTCTTGAAATATCCTTTCTTTCCACCTTTCCCTTTCTTCTTGGAGGATTGAGCGGAAAGAACATGAATGTCTTCATTTGTAGTGCTTCGACCAATACCTCTCGCAACCAAACTAGATTCTTCTTGAATACAATTTATCCTCAAACAATCAAACTTGGGAAGTTTCGATCTTGCACTAATTCCTTGAATGTAAGACTCCCAAGATGAAGGAAGAGCATTAAGGGCAAGCATGGTCAAATCTTTGACATCAACAAAATGACTGATAGTAGAGAGTTGATCTCTCAATTCGGAAATCTTCATGAAGTAAGTGATGACAGATTCTCCTTCCACCATCTTCACGTGATGAAGTTGTTGCTTTAATGCAAGTGCCCGGCTTGTGTTGATTTCGTACAACTCCTCCAAAGTTTTAAACATCTCTCTTGCTGACTTCAACTTGGAGACAATAGGAACAATATGATCCTTCGTGGAATCAACTAACATCTTCGTCGCCTTGATATCTTTCTTCTTCCACTGTACCTTCTCTTCCTCATCAGTAGGCTTGGGGACTTTGCTCTCCACAAACTTGACCAATTCACTTTCTTCCAAGGTGAGCATAATTTTGAATCTCCAAGATGTGAAATTAGATGCTCCCTCAAGTCTATCCTCAAACTTAAGACCCATCACCATCTTTGATGAAGAGATAGAAGTAAACAACGATGAGAAAGAGAATAAAGAGTATCGCTGTAATAACAATCTAATCAAGATCTTCTTCAAACCTGCTCTGATACCATGTTGGTTTTAAGATCAGATTTAATACACATAAATTAATTCAAAAATTCAACACAAAGACACAACAAATACCCTGGGAAAACCCTCCTCTTGAGGGGAAAAAAACCCAGCAACAAATATCTCTCTCATAGTTTGCGGACTCGGCGGACTCGGGAGTCCATAGGCCAGCCGAGTTGACTCGCCACGGACTTGAGAGTTGAGTCTAGGAGAGTCCTGGGTCGGGACTCGGGAGTCCAACCTTAGGACTCGGAGAGTCCTGAGGTCAGACTCGGGAGTCCCAACTTAGGACTCTCCTGTGTGGCTGGGAGTCAAAAGGGGTTAAAAAGAGTCCTGAGGTTGGACTCGAGAGTCCCAACCCAGAACTCTCCTGTGTGGCTAGGAGTCAAAAGGGGTTAAAAACCCATGTTTTTTTAACTTTTTCTTTCATTTTAACACTCAAGTTTGTGAAATAGAGGTCTGCAAATTGAATTGGGGTTGAAAGAAGCCAAGATTATATGTAAACATTTATAATCTTATGATGTTATACATTGAAACTATGAGTATTTGATGACAACGAATGATTAAATTTCAATTATTGAGTGTTTGATGATCATATGACATGTGTAATCTTTGAATTATGAGTGTTTGATAATCAAATTAGGCTCTTATGTTCTCTAAATGCATTAATTTGTTCTTGTTTTTTTGTAAAACTACGGTTTTTTTTTTTTGCCGAGTCCTAGCCGAGTCTTTTCCCGAGTCCGTGCCGAGTCCCGAGTCCAAGTCATATTTTTGGGCTGCCGAGTCCGAGTTTGCAAACTATGATCTCTCTATTATATATCAATAATGGCAACAAGTCTCTTTACAATGAGGCCAATCTCAAGGCCGATATGCAGCACCTTCACAAGATGCAAATGATAACAAGTAATCAGCACTTCCTTGTAACTCAGATCTGCCCTTAAGAAATTCGCTATTTGCTCTTGATAATTCATGATCTGCACTTGATTGATCCGCCCTTGAAGAATTCGCACTTGGAAGAGAAGAAATACTTGAACTTAATTGATGCCCAAATGGAGTGGAATGATCTTGTATTTATACAACTTGAAGGAGAGAGGTCGCACCTTTTCATGCAAGGTCGGCCATCAATAAAAATATAATTTCAATTTAATAAATACAATTTACAAGGAAGGTCGGCCAAGAAGATAATTACAAAGTTGCCATGTGAAGTGCCTCTTTACATTGAATAATCACATATAAAAGGAAGTATGAAGCCCGAAGCTGCAATTACATCAACAAAGGTTCCTTAAATTTAATGATATACTCAGCTCCCAATCAAACGACATATATCTCCTGTAGTCGGACATCGATCACCCATAACCTGATACATGCCATTCGATATAGATAATGGCGGAACATTTAGGGCCCGACAATAGTCTTGTTCCCTTGACAAAGATAAGATCATCATTTTATGTTTTATGCTTCGATAAGATAAAGTATCTTTTTATGTTGATGTTATATATCCTATATATATTATACTCGTCTTGTTTCAAAATTATATTGATTTGATATATTTTTAATATTTATTCTATTTATCATTTAGATTAATATTTATATACTTTGATATTTATTATAATATTGTCAATCATCCTTGTATATATGTTTTATTTATTTATTTGTTTCTCGATACTTTAGATCTTAGTGTCACATTTTCGGGGGACATGACAGTCCACCCCACCCAAGATTGCTTGTCCTCAAGCAATCACCTTAAACCAATTCTGAAGTGAGACTGATCCTAGGGTTTGGGGTTTATGATTCCGTGTTTTAACTTAACTCATACTTATGTAATCAATTTGTTAAGAGTTGATTTATTCAAGGGACCCACATTGAAGTCCTTTCACCTTCAACCTGACTTGCAAACTAAGGTTCTATTCTTAAGGGGTTTCCACAATTCCCCCATTTGTATTCCAAATTTGAGGGAATCCCACCTTTCCGCTTTGACATTATTGCATTGGGATACTAGTAATAATCCAATGATAGGCACAGTCCTTATATTGTGTGGTAATCATGAATACCCCTGGAATAATCTTTGTTGAAGGCACATCGATACACGTAATGATGCATGCCCATAGATACTCATAGTATATGCTAGAAAGTATACGGGTTACAAGGTATACTCATAAGTCACAAAGTGAATGCATGCAAGTCGCAAGATATACATATGAATCAGATACAAGGTATGCACATGAATACCAGTCACATGACCACACATAAATCATAGAGTAAGTTGTAAAAGTATCCACCGGAAGGCACTTGAATACATAAGTCATAGTATGCACTTGGATATACTTGAATACACATAAATCACGCGGTATACACTTGAATGCGTTTGAATACATAAGTCATACTTGTATACACTTGAATTCATGAGTCACACTTGAATACACATAGAGTATGAATCATAGCCATATAAAATAATGTACACATAAGACATGAAGCAATCACTCAAGGTATGGATCATACCCTCAAATACAAAGGCAAGTGCCCCAAACATCTATGCACGCAGGCATTGCATTCAAAGACATATGAGACATGAATCAAATACCAGCATACATGAGAAGAGTATTCATGGGGTAAAGATTTGAGACATAAGCAAACATCTAAATATACAAAAGAAGTGAAGCATAGCATAAACTCGTGAAACATATACATGGAGGATTTGCAAGACATCTGTTGTAAGCAATAGTGCATCACTTCATGGAGTCATGAAGTATACATATAAGCATGAATCATTCATATGAGAATAGAAGATGACTCATAAGTCATAGAAATACACACAAGACATTGTAATATACGTTGGAAAGATCATACACGAATACATATGAGATATGTAGATCATAACACAAATTACATACCGGCATTCAAACATGAGGACACATGAAGCATGAAGTATTCGTATTAGCACACATGAATACATATACAGTCATACACTTATACAAGGAAAGAATCATACATATGCAAGCATTCGCATGGATCATATATGCTGAATACATGTCAGTTATCAAAAAAAAAAATTCAACGGCATACAATAGGTACCCATATAATCACTCATGTTGAATACATATCATACATGGAACAAATGGTCATACATGAAACAGTTACAAGGTAGGCACATAAGATATTGTAAGCCACAATCACTTTAGAAATGAAGCTAGTAACATGTTGAAAGATACATAAGTCATGTTACGAAGCCTATTCAAGGTATTAAGAAGGCACTCATGTATCAAGCATGAATTAATCACACACAAGCTTTCATGAAACAATCATGCTGAAGGCACATCAAATATAATCACTCGCATGCTATGATGCACTTAGGAATTTACAAGTAAGGCACGTTAATACATTCAAGGTGTGCAAATACATCGGAGAGGTATACATGTTCAATTGGAAGTATACACTCAAGAAATAGAGCATACATAACAGAGATATACACATGCAATAAACATGCTAAAGCACAATAGGCATAAAGCAAGTATGTAAGACATGTGGCACACTCATAAGATCTGAATCATACCTTTGAACACATGTAAACCGTACAGGCCATGAGAAATACATGGGGCATACACCGACTTGAATACATAAGGCATGGAGTATTTACATATAGGAATTTACACACATAGAGTGTGAAGCATTTAGTCATTGTACATAAGACATGAATATGTAGAGCATTCATGTACACTCAATTTTACTTCTATGCATGGAATAGAAATATGAAGCATTCATTTGAATATACACAAAGCACAAAATGATCATACATGTAGAGCATAGGTATAAGAATGCTTGTAGATACACTCAACAAATACATATAAGGCATGAATTATGCAACACAAAGTCTACATTTAAGAACATAATAGTCATGTAATAGAGTCCATCAGTCATGAAGTGGTCAAGTAAGATGTTAAGCATGTCCATATATACCATGAAACATATCATCCTAAGATCATGAAGTATATGCATGAGTGCATGAAGTCACATATGTATGAATACATGTAAGTCATAAAGTATACACTTGAATACAAGTCACAACAAATACAAGGTCATGGAGTACACACTTGAATTCAAGGTCACAAGGTATACAAATGTGTCATGGAGTATACATTCAAATACATATATAAGTCATGGAGTATACACTCGAATACATATACAAGTCATGGAGTATACACTCGAATTCAACTGCAAGGTTGTAGAGTATGCACTCAAATACAATCACAAGACATAGAGTATATACTCAAATACGAATACAATCGAATGAAGTATATTGTCAGTGGGAAGGTGTTATTAGAATAATATCTTTCTAGTTACGTCGTAATGGTCATCTCATTGCTTTTTCTAACTTCGTCCTTTGTTAACGATTGTTTCTTTTAGAAACATCGTATTTTGTAATCTATTTAAGGAACTCTCGTTCCACTTGATTAATACAACACAACATCGATTCTATAACATGGTATCAGAGCCAGCATGCTCAAAATTGAGTTTTTAATTCATAAAAATCTTTTTAAAGATTTTTTCAGTTCTTGAATTAAAAATTTGATAAAATCTTCCTGAAAATATTTTTGAAGATTTTTTGTGAGTGAGAATTTCGAATTTTTTTTCGAAATTTTCTTGTGGCTTCTATGTTTGAACATTTTCACAACTCTTCTTCTGAAAATCAAGGGTCTCTTTCTGGTGAAAATCGCGGGGTTGAAGATTATGGTGTTTGTTGTGTTCTTTCTGCCTCCCGTGTGAGCTCGTTTGCCTCTCGTATTAGCTCGTTTTGGCTTCACCTGCCTTCTGATCGTGCGTGATTGTGTGTTTTGACGGACTCGTTTTATGCCGTCTCTGAATAATCGTCGGCATTCATTGTGTCCTTTCGATTCTTTTTGATCTATCGACTTCAAGAGGCTTTGTCGGATCTTGTCATCGGCATCACATCGGCGTCAAGGTGTCCTCTCCTCAGATCGGCTGCATATCTCGTCGGCAATCTTGTGAGTTGTGATCTACGTCGGCGTCCTTTCCATCCATTGCGCAGGGTACTTCCGTTTCTTGCTCATCGGCGTCCGTCATCTCTCCACCGACATTTTTCATGTGGTGGATTCTTTGCAAAGGCTACGATTTTCAGAGTTTCTGTGCCGTGGGAATGACGTTTTTCTTCTGCGTTTTTTCCTTGCCTTAAAAATGCGATTTCAACTCTATTTTGAGATGCGTTTTTTTTCAGACATATTTTCTGCCCGAAAATTTGCATTTGTCTGATCGATGGCTCTGTGGTGGGTTTTCTGAGAAAGTTTCGTCATTCTTTCAGATTCTTGGCGGATTTTTCAGAATTTTTTTTTCGCTGGTTTTACGGTGCATCACTTGGCCGCCCGGGTTTTCTGCGTTTTAGAGGCTAGGGTTTTGACCCTTTGGTTCCATGTCAGGAATTTTTTTTTGATTATATAGATTCCTTGTGTGGGTTTAAAGGATCTAAATTTGGGTTTACTTATTTGGTTTTACTACCGGGTTGCATCGTTTTACATTACCTCGGTTTTGTACCAAATTTCTTACATTCTCCACGGCGGCTAGGGTTTCCAAACCCTGTTGTGTTTCAAGCCGACAATCGATGTTTTGGGTTTTTAAATATTTTTTTGTCCCGTAAAAAGAAAAAAATATGTCTTCTGGGTTTCGGGAGGGTTTATAATTTTGTCCTAAAAAATAAAGAGTTTTTCTCTTGTATACCCTTGTCAGGGTTTCTGTTATTCGGGAGGGCTCTCTGGTTTTTACCCTTTTTTTTTTCCGAAAAAATGATGATTTGTAATCTTGAGTTTGGCGATTTTTTCCTCAAAAATCGTGGTTTGGTGCAGTCAGTTTTTTGGTTGCAGTTGAGGCAAACATCTGCACATCTGGCTTCTTGCAGTCTGTTCTGGGGCGTCATGTCCATCTGCAGAAGATTGGAGGGTTTGCCGATTTTTCCTCAAAATCATAGCAGCTGTTCTTGGTATGTCTTTGGTTACAGGGAGGGACAATTTTCCAACTTCAGGTTTGACGGTTGGTGTTGTTATTTCCAGAAGTTCTACAGTTTCTGGGAGGGTTGGTGGCAGAGTCATCTCAAGTGGCAGAGTCAGTGGCAGAGTCAGTGGCAGTCTCTTGTCTTTTGTTGTAGCAACGTTCTGAGAAGAAGGGGGTACCCTTCTTCTCTGTTCTCTCTGGGTAGTTAGAATGATGACCATTAAGGGAGGGTATTAGAACAATATCTTTCTAGTTACGTCGTAATGGTCATCTCATTGCTTTTTCTAACTTCGTCCTTTGTTAACGATTGTTTCTTTTAGAAACATCGTATTTTGTAATCTATTTAAGGAACTCTCGTTCCTCTTGATTAATACAACACAACATCGATTCTGTAACAGGGGTTTCGGTGCATCCCATACTACACCGTTGTCCCGTCCACCATCCCAAGGTCATTAAGTATACACGAGTATGAAACATACACGTGAATGCACATAATACACAAAGTATTCACATGAACATATGTTACAAAGCATACATATAAGTCACAAAGTAAACCTTTGAATACACATACATTATCTCAAAGTACACACTGGAATACATGTAAGGCACACGTAGTATACACAGGATGGCAGGAACATGCTCTGATACCACTTGTAATGTCCCCTTGTTAAACTTATCCTAAAAATATAAAAGCACAAGTTAGGACATATAATTTATTTTACCAACACATCATTTTATGACTGTAAATTACCTCGAAGACCTACTTACACCTTGTATTATCAATAAAGCACATAATTTCTTGTTCATGATTACATCATTTCAGATTGTGCGTTTTAAGAATAAGACAATTAAATGCATTATCATCTAAAACCATAAACTAACATGATCAGATATGACTTCTTACTCTTGATTGGAATAGAACTTTGCCTTGTCTCCTCTTTCCTAACCTCATTGGATGGTAGATTTACTGTGCAAAGGGCACATGAATGCTCTCAAAGTGGACTCCCTCAAGGTGTTCCACTTGTCTTGGGACCGTCCATCAATGGAGCGATTTACCAGCCTTTCCCTCCACAAACTCCCTATCCTCATTGAGTGTTAGTGAAAGGGACTTTTGGCCTGATGTCTATTCTTCAAGGTAGAGTCAAAATAGCTCATTAACACTCAATAATTGCTATAAGCAACATTATTGTGGCTTTGAGAAATAACATCCATAAATCTGCATATGTTCTTACTTTGTATAGTAGTCTTAATACATTGAAGTATACATCTATTGATTGCAAACAGGTTATTTAACTACTCTATTCACTTATTATATTTAATTAATTTCATCATCATTATAGATTAGAGTACTCAAAGACCTTTGCTGTCATCTAATCTAATAAGAGAAGGGTTAGGTATTATGCTGTAATCCCTGTATGCAGCGAATCAACATTCTTTGAAAACATAACTTACAATCTTCTTCAAGGCAGCTGGGGGTACTTACCTCTGCTTGTCTCTCCTTAGTCGATAGATTCAAGAGGGTTTTGTAGGCTCTTGCGTGCTTTTCTGTTCTTCGTGATTTGTCTTCTCTTTTCCTGTGATGATTACTGACTAATATTCCATAGATATTATTTAGTTTCTGATGACTCCCTCTTCGTCATCCTATTCTTCACACGATCCCCCTTCTTCATAAATCGTAATCTCCTTATATAGTGTTTGAGGCAACCATGCTATGGGACGTGTCCCATGCCTCTTCTGAACTAGCTAGTTGTTGCCTTGATTAACTTAATTGCTCTCCCTTAAGGCAGCGATAAACTTTATTGCTGATAAAAATAAGAAACTATCAGATATAAAATCTGATATATATAGTGTGCGATTATAATAATGTTCAATACATAAATCTTTATTTCTTCCACAGCAATAATCCTAATCACGGTTCTCCCCACCAATGGATATCTTCGAAGTCTTTGCTCATACCAATACTAGCGCTGCCTTATAGAATATATTCATGGGCCAACAATTGTTGTTTCTTCTATTATTAATTGCTTCCGCTTCATCATTCCATCTTTCACTCAGCAGTCGTGTGACTCAAAGAAGGTTGGAATCTTAAAATGGTATCGATATTGTATCTTAGGATAGTAGTTAATTTCTACTGTTGATTCCCAAGGTCTCCACGCCAAGCCTCAATTCCATATGCCAACGGAATGGCTATCGGGCTTGACAAGTATTTCACCTGATAATAATCTTATGTATTTCCAATGATAATACGGCCTATGAAGGTTCCTTAAATTTAATGATATACTCAGCTCCCAATTGAATGGCATATATCTCCTGTAGCCGGACGTCGATCACCCATAACCTGATACATGCTATTCGATATAGATAATGGCGGAACATTTAGGGCCCGACGATAGTCTTGTTCCCCCGAAAAAGATAAGATCATCATTTTGTGTTTTATGCTTCAATAAGATAAAGTATCTTTTTATGTTGATGTTATATATCCTATATATATTATACTCATCTTGTTTCAGAATTATATTGATTTGATATATTTTTAATATTTATTCTATTTATCATTTAGATTAATATTTATTTACTATGATATTTATTATAATATTGTCAATCATCCTTGTATATATGTTTTATTTATTTATTTGTTTCTCGATACTTTAGATCTTAGTGTCACATTTTCGGGGGACATGACACAATGGGACTAATGCGGAAGTTGACCTTGCTTAGCACCAAGGTAAGAAGTGGTGGAACCATGTTGGGTTTGACGAGTCTTTGTATCAAAAACACGGTCAGAATCGAGTGGAAGCTGAATGTCAAGAACAACATCTGCAAGATGACTGATAGGAAGCTCAGTCTTTATTGTTGACTCATGGTAGTGCTTGAGAAGATCAACATTGACAACATCATGGATGCCCAACTAAGTTGGAAGATCAAGTTGAAAAGCATTTTTGGACACCTTCTGAAAAATAGTGTAAGGCCCATAGCGAAGTGGCTTGACCTTACTATGGGATTTCTCTTGGAAACGACGTTTGTTCAAGTATAACCAAACTCTATCCCCAACTTGAAAAGTATGAGGGATACGATGATGATCCATTAATTTTTCTTTTTTTTCCTTGAGTCTTTTGAAGAATCTGAATGACTTTGGACTAAAGATTCTGCAAATGTTGGATGAAGGCTTGGGCCTTATCTTGTTCTTTCTGAATAAGCATAGTGGCAAGAGAGGGAAAAGATAAGGGTAACTCATATGGAGCCAAAGGCTGAAAACCAAGACATACCTCAAAAGGTGAGTGACCTATAGATGAGTGAACTGCCCGGTTGTATGCATGCTCTATGTGGGTTAGGCTCAAATCCCACTTGGAAAGAGAACTGTGGTGATAAATCCTCAAACTTTGTATAAGAGTTTGATTCACAACTTGAGTTTGACCATCTGTTGAGGATGAAAAGTAGTGGAGAAGTCAAGGGAAACTCCCAAAGTTTTCCACAAAGATTGCTAGAAATGTCTCAAAAAACGTGCCTCACGATCATAAATGATGCTAGTTGGTAAACCAAAGGATCACCAAACAAAGTCAAAGAAGAGTTGGGCTAAGTCATGTGCAAAACTTGTCTTGTGGCATGGGATGAACTTAGCCATCTTGCTGAATTGATCAGCAACCACATAAACACAATCATGGCGGTGAATGGTCAATGGAAAGCCAGTAACCAAATCCATGGAAATACTCTCCCAAGGATGAGAAGGAATAGGCAAAGGAATGCTCAAACCCATATTTTTGTTGGTTGGTTTGGAGCGGCAACAGACTACACATTTCTTTAGGAAATGTAGAACATCTCGCTACATATGAGGCCAATAGAAGAACCGTTGCAAATGATGAAGTGTTTTCTTCTTGCCAAAATGACCACCATAAAGAGTAGAATGTGCCTCCTTTAGAAGAGAATTTCGATGATCTTGAGGGACACAAAGCTTATCCAATTTGTAGAGTAACCCTTCCTTGATATGAAAATCTTGAAAAGGTGTCGAATTGGAAGCTAAAGGATTTTGAAGACTTGTGTAAACATTTTCAAAATTAGGATCCTGAACATTCTAAGAAGACCATGTTTGAAATCCCAAATGAGAAGTGGTCACATAGTTAAAGCATGTGTTGTAGGATGACTCAAACAATTTTTAACATTGTTGGTGTTCCCCTTCTTATTCTTGATGACCAATTGAAATTATTGTAAATATGAAGCCCACTTCATATGCCTAGCCTCTTCTATTTTGTTCTGAGATTGAAGAAATTGTAGAGGCAAGTGATCAGTATGAACAACTGTTTCTTTTCCCAAAAGATAATGTCTCCAATACTTGATGGCTTGAACCAATGCATATAATTCTTTATCATATGTGGGGTAGTTTTGTTTAGCAGAAGAGAAAGTTTTTGAATGGTAGGCCACATGATCACCATTTTTCTTTAGAACAGCTCCAAGGGCACACTGTGAAGCATCTGTCTCAATCTCAAAGGGTTGTGAGAGATTTGGTAGAACAAGAATAGATGCAAAACATAATTTCTCTTTCAATGTGTTGAAAGCATGAGAATGGTTTTCTATCCACTGAAATGCAACATTGGTCTTTGTCAACTGGTGCAAAGGTGTGGCAATGTCTGAGTAATGCAGTATGAACTTGCGGTAGAAGTTTGCAAGACCAAGAAAACTCCGCAATTCAGTGAGATTTGAAGGAGTAGACCACTTGAGAAGAACTTCCACTTTTGTAGGATCTACCTAAATGCCATGTGCATCAATGACAAAACCAAGGAAGGAGATGGATGTCTGACCAAAAGAATACTTAGGAAAGTTGGCATACAAATTGTTCTAATGAAGAGTCTGAACATGTTCCAAATGCTAAAGGTGGACTTTCCAAGTGTGAGAAAAGACAAGGATATCATCTAAGTAGATAAGAACAAATTTTTCCAAAAAATCACGAAATACCTCATGCATCAATTGCATGAAAGTGGCAGGAGCATTAGTGAGACCAAATGACATCACAAGCCACTTCAAAAGACTCATTTTAGTCTTGAAAGTTGTCTTCCATGTTTCCTCTGCCTGAACTCTAACCTGATGATACCCAATTTTTAGATCAATCTTGGAGAAAAATTTGGCACCTTGAAGTTGATCCAAAAGGTCATCAATGCATGGAAGTAGATATTGTTTTTTGATGGTGATCTCATTTAATGCTCGGAAATCAATACAAAGACACCAAGTTCCATCCTTTTGAGCACAAGCAAAATTGGTGAAGCACAAGGGGATGTACTCGGTTTAATGAAACCTTTGGACAATAAATCTTGAATTTTCCTTTTGATTTCATTAGTCTAGAGAATGGATTGTCAATACAATAGGGCATTAGGATGAGAAGCAACAACAACAATGTCAATAGTGTGATTGATTTCTTGTTCTGGGGGAAGTGTCTTAGGCTCCTGAAACACATGTGAATAAGATTGCAACAATTTTTCAAGAGTAGCATGTGGTTTGGATATAGTGACTTTTGCTTTAGAATCATCAGATTGTGGCCTTATGAAAATTAATGCAAGCTCTTGTGCCTGATTGATTGCTTTGTGTCCCTGTCTACAATTGAGTACCGGAGTTTTGGCGCTCTTAATACATTTGATTAAATATGTCTTATTATCTTGTTGCAGTGTACAGGTGTTATTAAAGGCATCATAATGAGCTTTCCTATCATATTGATAGGGTTTTCCTAGCAACAAACCACAACAATCCATAGTGGTCACATCACAAGCGACCTTATCAATGAATTTGGGACCAAATGCAAAAGACACAGTGCATGCGTGTGTGATATGTGAGGATGAACCACTATCCTTCCATCCAAATGAGTATGGATGAGGATGTGGATCCATCGGCAAATGAAGTTTTTCAACAATGGACTTTGCAATCAAGTTTTTCTGCAGGCCATTATTGATGATATAATCCATAGAGAAATCATGTGTTAGGTGAGCATGAGTGACAAACAAATTGTCACATCCCCCTGAAATAGAATGATGGTTCATTAAGGTGACCTGATTAAGTATACCTTTCAACTCATCATATGTCCTATCATCACCAAAGTCTCGATGGGAATATTCTTCTTGTCATCATCATGAGACTATACAATTAGACTCTTCATCAATTTGAAACATTCAAACTTTTCATGACCCTTTTTACAATAGTTCCAAAATTTACCAGATTTCTTAGTATTAGAAGAAGGTGAATGAGTAGAATGAGAAGAAGATGAAAGAGAAAAAAATTACTCTTTAGAAAATTTTTGTTGTGGCCAAGAACTTGAAGCTTTTGGAGGATTTGTAGAAAATGAAGGCCGAGATGCTTGAGATTGGGCAACAAGTTTTTCTTTTGCCAATTGTGCTTGGTTGAATGTAGCATCAAGTGTTGCTAGGGTAGTATATTTCAACTCCCTAAACAAGTGTTTGTGTAAACCACTTTTGATCTTTAGGATGAGAGCATCAACTCAATCTTGTACTTAGAGTAGTATCCTTAATCGTTTGAATTGGTAGATGTCATCTTGCACAAACATCTGTCATCCTTGTCTCAAGCAAAGCCATTTGATATGCAAATCTTGATCATAGTTCGAAGGATAGAATGTATCGTTCAAAACTGTGACAAGTTGATCCCATGTGTTGATAGAATTCTGAGCATTTTTTTCGTTTAGTGACCAATACCTTAGCAACACCAGAGAGCTTCAATTTTGCTAAAGGAACCTTGTCATCATCAAGGAGCTTGTTGTAGGAAAACCATGTCTCCATGTCAAGAATCCAAGTGTAGAGCACATTAGGATCTTTGGATCCATCATAGATCTTAACCTCACATTTGGCTTGAGGTCAGTGGCTTTTGGGACCAAGAAACCACTAAACTGCAATATTATCAGTCAATGTGGTTATCACACCGGCGAGTTCAACAACTCTCTCAGCCAAATTAGCGGCCATGTTATTGCGGGTTAGAGCTATTGAAATATTTTACATCTCCCCAACAATAAAAATGGACAGACAATGAGGTTCAACACTTTGCTAGACTTAGGTTTTAGAAAAACAACTAAATCAAGAGATCCTTTATAGCTGAAATAAAACTGCTGTAGAGGGATGTTTGAGACTCCACTAGACACAATTTGACAAATTTTCAAAGTAAAATACCAATCGAATCACAACCTATGGAATTAATAATCTCCCAAGCAAACTTGAGATATATATATATATTTTTTAAAACATTTGGGAGAACTATAATAAAATTTTATAAAAGAAAGAATATAAATTCTTTATTTTTAAAAGAAAAACCATGCCAAAAAGAAGAAAACCACGTTTTTGCATTCAAAACCACCAACAAAAACCGCCTGTTTGCCTTTGGATTAAGCAGCTGTAGCAGCAGTATTAAAACTGTGATAACTTTCTCAAACCTTAATGAAACTTGAAACCGTAAAATGTTCTGGAAAGCTTAGACTGAGACCTTCAAAACCCAGAAACCTTTTTGCAATATATTGAGTATGTAAAATTCTGTTAATGAAAGAACAGAATGACTTTTGAAAGCAATTTCACAAAAACAATTAAAAGAAAAATGATTTTATTTATTTTTTTCGAAGAAAATACTTTCAAAATATTTTTGATGAAAAATCTCTCCATATGCAGATGAAGAGAGCTTTCAAAATCAGCTCATATTGATGAGAGCTTCAATAATAAATCAAATGGATTGGAAGAAAATTTCAAACCCATGGATCAGAGAATGCTCTGATACCAACTGATATGGGAATCACAAGCAAATAAGAAGCTGCAAACAGAGATTAGATTCTAAAAATGAGACAATAATATCTGCATAATAATAACACTGCAAACTTGTATTTCCATTATGCTCATGGAAGGAGGAAAATACATTATTATATAGGCATTATGTATGCCAAAATTAAAGATTTGGAATATCATCCAAATCTTCATGTGAAGTGGGAATGATAACAAAATAACAATTTACTAACTTATGCTAACTTCCTAACAATTTTCTAATTTATGCTAACTTCCTAACTAGGAAACTAACATTCGACTTTCAACTTTTTACGTAGGATAAAAACTAACAAATATTAAAATAATAATTTAAATCTTATGCTCTAACCTATACCCTATGAATCCTCATCAGTTTTCTATCTTTTTCACTAGGCCTTTGAATTGCAATTTATAGGGTTGTATTGTTTATTTTTCTGTCTTCATGTGGTACCTTTTATTCAATACTTCACTTTCATCACTCAACAAATTGAACTCCTAAAATATTGTTGATGTGTGTTCCATGGTTAAATGACTATCAAAAAATTGTTAATATCAATCATTTGCTACAGTGGGAAAACATATGAACTAGTAATCATTTTCTTCTTGCTCATTGGCCAACCAACGTATCTACAAACATTAATTTTGATGTATTTAGTATTACAAGGATATTGGTTCCGCTAAGAGTTTTCTTCCAAGAAGTAAGAAAAACATTTAGGGACATACATTATTTAATTGCCAAAGCTTACAATTAAATCTAGGACGTGTTCACAAGTGGTCATAATATTAGTGGATTTCTTGAATCTATCTAAATGTTTCCACAAATTCTTTAATTCAATAAGAAATGTGTGCAACCTTGTAAAGGTTCCCATATGAATTTGGTGTATAGTCCATTCCCTTTAGATGCATTGCATGCAAATGAGACAACATACATAGGTTAGTGCTTAGTAGCCAAAAGGATTGGGTGGAAAAATCCAATGGATGATTCTTTATCTTACAAATCCTTTGAAGATGGTTGGATTTAGTACCCAACATTATCTGATGATGAGGGTGACCCAACAGACACTCAAGACCATGCTTATGTTTTTTTGAAATGTTACCAACCTACAAGTGCACCAATTTATCGGAGTTGGTGCTAGATCTATCCACATAATGATCTTAGTGGTTGAATTTTCAACCAAAATAGAACTATTGAGCTAACAATTGATTATTAGCTATTGTACATCAATATACAAGTGAGGAAATGAAGGGATGGCTTCACTGTTACATGAAGAGAAACCACTTGCCTTCTATTGAACCATATTCCTGGTTCTATTGTTTTCTAGAAGTACTCTAGAACATCTGTACTTAGGGTTTGAAGTTTAGACCATGTGCTCAAGACCACGATAAAGCCATTAGTGAAAACACTCCTTGATTTGGATTACTGCTTTGATTTCATGAGTTGAACAAAGTTTTAGATCAACTTTGATCACATATCTTTAGCTGCAATTTTGAAAATAGAAATAGCTCAAAAGTACTTACTATGGTATAATCAGCCATTTGCTATATACAAGAACAAGTAATGACAGAAAGTTACTGAATTACAACTACCACTTGTATTTTTCTTATAAAATGTTCATGCAAAACCACACATTAAGTGATCTGAGTTATAGTTATAGATATCAGAGATCTATGAGTTGCAATTGTTAGGAGTCTTGTGGCTATTGCAAGGTGAATGTTGTTGTTAAGCTCTCTAGGAAATTGAACCTAGAAGATTTGGTGAGCCAATTGTGGAGAAAAGGGATATCAGATTCCAAGGCATTAGAGAAGGTTAGGGTTTTAGAGCGTCTTCAAAGAATCCATCATGATCAACACAATTGAAAGCTTCATTGCAATCTCCAAACCACTTACCTAGAATTCTATTTTTAGCTCACAGTAAAAATATCTTGTGCTATTTTTAGCTGTCACCATTTTCAATTAGATGAATATATTCTAAATTGCTATTTTTAGCTAGAGCTATTTATATCCCATACTATTTTTAGCATTCTCTATTTTTAGCCTGGGGTTATCTATTATTAGATCATCTATTTGTATGCCTCTTGCCATATGAGAGGTGTGGGTTCTAAGTGGGAGTTTGTAATAATGCCAATCAACAATTTAATTGGAGATCATTGGAGTTCATATTTGATTTTAGTGGATAGGCTTTTGTAATAAAACTTGCATTCATGCAAGTAGTTATTAGCTGGAGCTAAATGTAATTAGTTTCTTTTATTTATTTTCATTCAATGTCTTGTAAAACTTTATTAACAAGTGCCATTTGCACTTAGATAGTTAATGGTAATTAGCATGCTTTCTTATTACTAAAATTATTGTTCACTTAGTGTTCATTATTGTTAATCTAGAATTTGATTCAATAGAATTTAATATATCTATTTTGCTTCTACATTACTATTAAAGTGTTTGGTCTTATGTGTTATCATGCTTTTATAAGTTAGATAACAATTACTAAAAGAATTGTATTGTGTTAGCTTTTTAATGTGACAAAATCATTCTTTGAATTAGAAGGGGAAGCTCGTAAAGTAAAAACTAACCTAAAATTGAACAATTTGTACTTAAATTTACAATTTTAACAATGATTTTTGGGGTGGTTCATCTTTATGTTGAATAAAATTTCGATGCATATGTTTTGTGGTTTTTCCTAGGATAGAGTATTTTACCTCCTTGGGAATCCTGAGAACTAGTTTACCGTTTAATCTTGTCTCCAATAACCTTTATTTCAGCCTACACCTTGGATAGAGTATTTTACCTCCTTGGGAATCCTGAGATAGAGTTTATCGTATACCATTCCCAATTGCTTCTAATTCCTCTTGCTTTGTTTTTCTAGAGGAAATAGGATAGTTCTAGCGTTAGCCTAGTTGTAGTTAAGATTTGTGGAAACCAGAGAAAACCTTAGCTACAATGTTCTTGGTTTTATAACCTTGTGCCTCTACCAGCTGGGTCAAAAAGATAGGAATTTAGAATATTTTATTTTTTACGCATATCAGCAAAAGAGGGAGCTTCCCCTCCTAATTTGAAGAGCAGTTAATATTGTGCATAGCTGTTTGTTGCCAATACGCACTCCAGAGGTACGAATTGTAATGCCAACAATAGTACTTTTAATTCTTATTTTTTAAGCCACTTTTATTATTTCAATTAAAACAACCTTTTAAATCACCACTTGTACCCCATGCCTAGTATTATCACTTTGACCCTCTTTTAAAAACACTTATGACGTTGGCCACTCTTCTTTAAAATAAATAAATAGGCATAAGTTGCATTTGGGAAAATAAAATAAAGTCACTTTAAGAAAACTTAAGTTATTTATTTAACTACTTTTCCGCACATTCCAAAGTGTATGGAAAGTTAGCATTCTCTAAGAATGTTGGAATTCCCATAGATATGGAAGGGCCATAAAAAAGGGGACATTACAACTGCTCTCAAAAGTAGCCAACTCTTTGTCTTATGAGAGGGATTGGATTACTTTGGTTTTCTTCATTCATTGAAGAGGAACTGATTAGGGTCAAAGAAAGCGGAGAATCTAGTATACATTGATAGCTCCCTTTGCCTTCTCTATTGTGTAGAGCATGGGTACAAGATGTTGGAGTTGATGATTGAACCCCACAATTCCCAGAAATCACCTACAAGCAATTATCCTATCACAAATGAGAGATCAAAGCAAGATGAATGTGCTCAACAACTTTGAGAAATTGTATTAATGCAATAACCTAAATGAATGATTACAATGAAAGGTGAATGCTTATAAAAGCAAAAAAAACAAACCCTAGATGAGAGTTTGATTAGATTAAGACATGTGTCATCATCTAATGCAATGAGACAACATGATCTAAATATAGTTCAATCTAATAATAAAAAGCAATTTCTAAGTTTAACTTAAGTAATTAAAGTAAAAGGTGCCTAATAATTAATTATTAATTAATTATCAAGTAATAACCTATTTACTCCAACACCCCCCTTAAGATCAACTTAGGGAGAAACTAAACAATTGATAAATAATGAAATGATGGATGCAAAATGGGTCTCAACTACAAGGCTTAATGAGGTACCCATATACAAACAAATGAAATCTCTCATAACTAGAGAAAAGGAGAAAACCTCATGACAAAAAAATCCTCTCCAAAAGAGAGAAAAAGAGATAATTGCACTATTAAAAGAAGGATAGGAGGATTCAATGTGATCCCCCAAGGACTGCTTTTGTGACACAAGTACAATAGATGTCCCCTGATAGGCGAGAGAAAATGAGGATATGAATCTCCCCCATAAAGAAAGAGCTCATGTGCCAATGATGAACGCCTAAAGATAGAACACGATCCATTGCCTACAAACAACATTTCTCTCCTTAGGAAGAAACAAATCCACTGGTGATTGGAGAAGCCATTCCCATAAGATGGAAGAATTAGGAATCCAAATCCAAATGATGCGCGCCTCTGAAAATTGCTCAAGTGTCCACATGTCAGAATGAGATGATGTCAATTCAGGATCCTGTGATTACTAATGTAGAACAAGCTCCAAAGACAATGAAGATGACGGGCCAACAACGATGACGTGGATGTCAACAAAGAGGAGATGAATGTGCTCAAATTAATCATCCAAATCTGCAATTTGAGACTCCACAAACAAGGATGATATGTCTACAAGATACGAATCCCAAGTAGCTGTGTCTGGAAGAAGATGAATGTCTTGCTGCACTGAACCAATAGAGGCCAAGGATGTGGCGATGCCAAGCTGATAAAAAACAATAGAAGATAGAGATTGGGTCTTGATTTGAAGTCGGAACTTGGAGACAACTCTCTAAACCATCGGAACATGCAAGACTTGTGATATACTCAAGCTCCTCTAAAGTATCATCATCAAAGGGTATGCAATTTGCATCTACAAGAGGAATGAGACAATTTGTAGTAGGATCCTCTGGGAATGAAGATATATGAGGGTCTCCATGGATCTCTCATGGTCGAGTCCAAAGTGTGTGGGGACAATCAATGTCGGATACAACACACATAGTGTCAAGATCAACACTAGAACAAATCACTTCTACAACATGATCACTGATAATACCCCATGTTGACCTACTCCCTAGTGTGTCTGGTGTAGGTATGAGTCCATAAAGATAAAGAAAAAGATCAAGCCACTTGAGATGTGTTAGGATGCCATTTCGCCAAGACTCATAGATATCCTTTTCCAAGATGACCACAAAAGGATAAATAATAAAACCCATGATACTTCCTTAAATGACAAAATTAGAGATTGATAACCTCAGTACATGTAAAACAAATCAAATGATGTCATCTTATGCAAACAAATCCTTTCCAGGTGCTAAGACATCCAAGTAATTAAGCAGAATGTGAAATCACAAAAAAATGAACAAAATGTACCTAGGGTAGATTAATAGCATGAAGTTTCCATAGCCCATGATCAAATAGTGTTGATATTTCTAGATTGAAACTGTGTGCACTCTTTTTTACATCAATGTTTTGGATCATACTTCATGATCCGTCACCAGGATGCTTCGTAGATAGAGAGAAGAGTGTGAAAATATAGTAGTAGACTTGAATAGATAAATAAGTGAGGGGGTTGGGAGGAAGAGAGTGATGACATAGTTATTAAGAATTCACAAAACTCAATGAAAATAATTAGTATATTATAATATATATTATTCTATTAAGACTATAATATAACATAATGAACTAAATTAATATAATAGTATATGATATTATATTAAATTATATAATATAGTATATTACACAATATTATAAATTAAAATAATATTAAAAATAAAAATATTCCTATCAACTATTATTATAATAGACCAAAATAATTATAATATACCATAAAAACTAAGATGATAATAGTCTATAATATTAATAAAAGACTATTATTATTATAATAATGTTAATAATATAGTCCATTGTTGTCTATTAAAACATTATATCCAAAGGATTGGAAACATATGCTATAACAAGATAAAATTTAATAAAAACAAAGTTCAAAATAATAACAAATTATTAATGTATATTAGTTATAATAAAAATTTATATTATTATGGGCTGGAAAATGATAACATAGTTTAATAATTAACATGAAAAAATAAAAAGATATTAACTTATATATTAATATGTTGAAAAGCAATAGTATTCTAATATAGACTAAATTAATGCAATAGATAAATAAATATATTATATATTATTAAAATAAAATAGATTAAAATATATAAAAATTAAAATTAATGATAGAAAGATAACTATAAAAGATGTTGAAAATACATAGAATATTAATGAAGAAATTAGACTATTAAAATGAGAAGGTTTGCATCATACCGTAAGAAAATTGATGAAATAATATAGCTTAATAAAGACTGTAGACTATTAAAATAGACAATTACAAGTAACAGAATTATTTAAACAAAGAAAACAAGAGGTTAAAAGAAATTATTATAAAAGGACAAGATGTGTTAAGGACTAATACATTATTATTATAATAGACTCTAAAAGTTGTAGAGTCTTTTAAGAAATAGACTATTAATTATTAAGGTCTAATACATTGATAATAAATATATTAGACTATAATAATATTATTATGAAATAGCAAATAATATTAAAAAATAGGATATAATAATATTAAAGGCTAAAAAGGTTACAAGGACTATGGTCTGTGAAAAGTATTAATATCAAAGCATGTAAAGGTGATATACCAAGCAAGACAACATCTATTATAACTGCAAAAGAAAGAAAGAAGTTGGAACTCATTGCATGAGCTTGGAAATTTCTCTGAATCTTGATTGACTCAATCTGGAACAGCGTGAGCACTCTTCACATTCCATTTGAAAAGACAAGATACTAATATTTGACATAGAACAAATATTGACATTTTACACTTTCAGACCCAACTATGGGTGGTCTTTAAACTTGTGTAAAATCTAATTTCATCGAAGTGAGACAACTTAAGAAATGAATGCTGCCTAAGGACTAAAGCTATCCCATGGAATCCTTTCCCTTGAATAAAAAATCTCTACAAAAGTGATGGCATTTAAAGAAACTGACCTTGTTGTGCACGCTTTATTGTCTTACAACAGTGTTCTATTTTGTGCTTTATAATTTTATATTCAGCTAGTTTCCACTGTAAGTTGTGTTTTTTTAACTTTTTGGTAGGAATGTGGACAGAATTTATATTATTTTCTGAATTTATGACTTAATTATTCCATGACACTCTGAAGGCCATCCATTTCCAGAGTTATGTTAAGGGGAACTGTCTAAGACTCTAAAGAATTTCCCATTGTATTCAACAATAAATGTGCTTGATATCCAAGAAAGTAATTTGACTAGGGAAAGAATAACATTGCATGGAGATAAAATTGGATCTGACCATTTGTTTTCAGTTATCTGTAAATTTATTTAGTCTAAGCTGAGACAAAATTTATAAGCTGTAAATAAGTTTTAAAACCAGCATGATTAGTTTAGTGCATGCCACTTGACACTGACTATTTTGTGTTACAGCCAAAGCTGTTGGCAATTTCCAACACTGTTAGTTTTGCAAATCCAAAGGCACCTCTGTATCCACGTCTTGCACAAGGAAAGTTATGGAACGAGGTGAATTTTTTCATTCTTGTCTGATTTTTAGATTTTGTAGTGTCATTCTACGGTTTAAGTGGAAATTTTGCTGTTCATGTGTCTAGAGCTTGCAGTACCTTTTTTTTTTTATCCACAAGTTATTTTGAAATTCTTTTTCTTGAATTCATAAATTAAAATATGAAGTAATATGTATTTTTTCTTTACTTTGTAGCTATAGAATGATGAAAATAGTTTATATGTTTTGCTTCTGTGTATCTATTCACATCACTGACACTAAAATCACTATAATAAATATACAGACATTTAATTCACTTGTCACACTAGAACATAGCCATGTGAGTATGGATCAAATTGACCTGGACACATTAAATCTTTCACATTTGTTCACTTCATCCGTTATCTGTTTGACACTACTCGGCACCAAACTATCATTGGCACACAATTAATAAGCGATGTCCAACCAATTGAATTGCCACCACTAATGCCCCTAGTGCCAATTAAATATATTTCTACAACTGCAAGTTTGTCTGCATTGAGTGTGGCACAGTTACAAACTTTCCATCAATGAATCTAAAATAGAGTACTGATAGCATTGAAGAAAATAAACACATGCAGTGAGTCAGCTGTTGAATTTTCCTTTGTTCTGTAATGAAATATCAATGTGAAGCTAATCTATGGAGATAAAATCATATGCTTTTTACTGATGAACCACCTAATGTTCACTTCATTTTTTTTTTCTTAAAAATGCATATCATAGAAAATATAGCATAGAGTAGAAAGCACAATTAGCAACTTGACAATGCAAATACAGCCGTTTCCACTTTCCCAACACCTTCATATCAGCAAACAGAAGAGCAGGGTTGATTGAAGAAGTGGAGCACCCTACATATATGCAACATTATTTATTATCTTATAACATGTATACTTGAACTGAAAACGATGTTAAGCTCTTAGTAGAATCAGCATCCACCATGGCAGTATACAACCTGTTTGATTTCTGACAAAGCAAGAAGAAATGCAACGAAAGGAGCTCCATGACATCTTCAGAATTACCATCTATGTGGTCATTTCAAATCAGCAAAGAATTCTGAAACAATAGGTGCATCATTGCTTCAATTCAAGGTCTCCCTAAACATCATTGTTAAAAATTTGAGAAGAGCCTGTATAAAATTCTATCAAAATGTGTTTGCAGTTTGTATGTAAATCAAATAACAAATCTTTTCCAGAATCATTATAAGATGCAACAAGTTCCTTTCCAAAAACCAACACAATACATATCCAAAATATGCACTGCCAAACTCTTCAACATTCAACTATAACGTTAATGCATCAAAATAGGTTAATTATTCATTCAGAACTGATATCATACCCTATCTAGTATGAATAAAAACTTAAAGTTTGAAGAGCTCAGTAACCAAACTGAAGTAACAATTCAAACTGAAAACAATCCAAGTAGAATCCATACATTGATTCTTTAGGGTACTGCTTTTATCACTGACAGCAGGACCAAGAAATACCAACCACAAAGTGTTAATCCTCAAACCTAGAAAGTCATTATCACTTGTGGTTCTACCATGCTTTGCCTCTTTCCTTTTCGAAGTTTCTTCTTGAACAAGTTGAGGAGCTCCTATGTTGGTCTTAGAGACAGCCTATCCCAAGGGAGTGAACTAGGAAAACTTTTGTTCTACCCTTGCTGGGTTTATGTGTCCCTCAATGGTCTTCATTAATTTAGTGATTGCAGGGATGGCAGGCCTAGTTCTCTTAGATCAAATACTTTCATTTGAAGCAGCACTAGGAAGCAATAGGGAATAGATTCTTAGCAGCTTCTTTCTACACAGGCTTATCAAAGCTACCATTTAATGTTTCTAATGTTACATTAAAAAAACAAGCTTTTCTCTTTTAGAAAAACAGGTGAAATCCTATTCCTATGACCGAGGCATCTCATGGTCCTTTGCATTCTAGGCTTGTTGCTAGAAAGTATTACATAACTAACATATTTTTGTATTAGTTGCTATATTGAGTTGCATGACTTGCTGCCAACAAGCATTTTTCTAAAATAAACAGTGTAACCCTTTCACCATGTGCTCTCACCTTGCCGAAATTGGGATCTTGGTGATCAAAAGGAGTGAGGTTCATGCTTTATCTAGTGTGAAATTGAAAAATTAGAAAAAAATTGGTTGGGGATATTACAGTGGTATCAAAGCCATAATCTTGCCAACTTGTATAGAAGCAGACCATTTGATATAGAGGATCACACCACATGCGTCCTAGTGATAGAGAAATCAAATACTAGCAAAGGGAAAGGAGAGATCAGTCTCTTGATCCTTTAACATAGAAGTAGAGTTTCCATTTGCAGAGTTTGAGATAGAGAATATTGATATGGTAGAAAGAGAAAGGATAATTCCTAATGAAGGAGAAATGACCAATTTACAACTCAATTCTATCATACAAGGTCAACAATAGTTGACAAATACGTTGACACAAATGATTTGAATATTTTAAAACATGAATAATTCCAAAGCAAATCAAAATCAGAATGGTGAAGTATAACAATAATGACCACACCAAAACAGTGATTTGTTTTGTAGCCAGACCTCTCCAACCTAAGTTCTTGACAAGAGAATTAGGACTTGAGGGAGGAGAGCTACACAATCATAATAGTGGAGATAACCTTGTGGATTACTTTCTATGGGAGAGGAGTTTCATGCATCCGTGTCTCTATAGGATTTCTACAACTTGAAAATGAGAAATCGGCCTAGGAGGGGGAGAAACACAAGTGATAATAGCCAAGATTTGTAGTGCTAGTTTGGTAAGCTGTCAATACCCACCTTTGATGGTACAAGCAAGTGTATGACTCACGCTTGTATCTAGAAGTTGGACTCTTATTTTTCTCTAAATCCTATGTTTGAAGGATAAGCAATCAATTATGGTACACTCCATTTGGAGGGAGTAGCACACGAATGTTGGTACCATAGAATGATCACTCAAAGTCATAGTTTGATTGATACTTATGCTAAGTTCAGTCAAAGGATCATTGATAGATTTGACATCAAGGATCCTAAGGTTCCTTTAAGGAAATTGATGCAAGTGAAGCAATATGGTTCATTGGATAACTATGTGATAAATTTCCAAAGACTATCTATTATGGTTCCAAATGTCTTTGAAAGGAGGCTTATTGCTTTATTCATAGAAGGTTTTTTGAACATCTCAAGGGTTGGGTTAAAGCCTATGATCCTTCTTTATTACAAGATGCAATAAAAAGAGCTATGAGCATGGAACCCTTTGTTCCAAAAAGAAAATTCTATCCAAAGGCACCTCAAGCAAAGTAGCATAAGAAGCCTTTTCAAAGGAGTTGCTAAAAAAAAAGCAAAGTAGAAAGAATCTATTCTTTTCTTGTAAAGAACCATGGGAGCCAAGCCATAGATGTCTTGGTCATGGGCAAGTCCACTACATCGAAGTTGGTTCAAGTGAACTTGAAGAATCTAGACAAGAAGAATTTGAGTCAAAAAGTGAGAAGGATCAAGTGAAGTTTGAACCTAAGAGGTAGGATGAAGAAGTAGTTTCAAGAGAAACATTTTCCACATTATATGGTACTTTGAAATACAATCCTTCTAGAGTTTGAGGAGTCCTACATGGGTAAAGAGTCATATTGTTGTTTGATGTTGGGGCAACCCACAATTTTATTGATGAAGGTTTGGTGGTCAAGAGAGATCTTTAGATAGAAGACTTTGAAGGGTTTAGTGTGATGGTTGCTAATGGATTCACTATGCCTTGCATGATTTTTTTTCCAATTGAACTTCTTGGGAAAACACAAAGTGACAGATGGCTTCTATGTTGTTCACATAGGAGAAATTGATGCAGTATTGGTAGTTTTGTGGATACATTTCCTTGGGAAATTCACTCAAAAAATTTAGATTGTGGAACTCAAGTGTGAAGTTGATGGGAAGAAGGTAGTGCTATGAGGAATGTCAAATGGAGCTCCTAGAATTGTTTTTGCCAAAAGAATAGAGGGAACTTTCCATCATGGTTAGGTTGCTTGGGAAGTCCAATGTTTGATAACTCCCACCATTTCTTCAAATGGCAAGAAGTCTTATCATGTGGATATCTAGTCTCTTTTGGATAAGCATAACAATGTTTTCAATAATATACCTCCAGGAAGGCCACCTGAGAAGGGGGGGGGGAGGGTGAATTAGTAGATCAAATCAATTTACAATTCTTTAATTCAACACATAAATCAACCATGAAACTTGAATCAAAACAGATACTGCTAATCAAACAAGCACACACATATGCACATGAGAACACCAGATATACATGGAAAACCAAGATGGGAAAAACCACGATGAAAATAGCTGCTTGGATCTATTGTCCAAATCTAGCCTCACAAAGCAGGAATATAATAAGGAAATTTACAATATGAAGTAGGCACCAACCTGCCGGAGACACTAGTCCTCTAATGTAATTGTAGGCACCAACCTACATGAGACACCAATCCCCAATACAATGATCTGAGCATCAACTCAGTGAGTAGAACACCAGTCCTACTGGATTACAAAGATAAATCTTGTGGATCTTCAATGTTGATTACACAACTTACTCAAAGTCTAAACTTGATTCAGACAGTCTACAACACTCCTTAAGATCTTCTGATGATGGCGCACACTGATTGAGATGCTTCACATTGAATAACACTTGCTTGCATAGATTCGCATCCTTGTATACTCACTACCTTCTCTTCAATTATTCTTATACTTCACATTATTCATTTGCAAAAATGTATGATGATTATATACAAGGCATCACATTTAATCATTCATTCATGTTGGCCAGGGATCCACAATTAACCAGGACAACATAAGGTGGACCTAAATTCAAATTACATGAAATGTGTAACAGGTAGGTCCTAAATCAAATTTCATGCTGCCAAAAGATCATGGTTTCGTGTGCTTCCACATAAACCTTAATCTGGACCTATCTTAACACCACACACTAACTTTGAACGTCACACGCTACTAGTTGTTGCCGCATAGTTCCACAACACCAACAAGTCTTCTTGCGGTAGGGAAGCAAAGCTCCCCCGCAACCTGTACTTCCTATTGATTCAAGAAGAGGGAGCAGCTACTCCAAGCTTTTGTCAGAGATACTCAAAAGTCTCCTTTGGAAGTGGTTTTGTGAAAATGTCTGCTATTTGCTCCTTGGTTTCAACATAATCTGATTTCACCTCCTTTTTTGCAACCTTCTCCCTCAAGAAATGATATTTGATTGCAATGTGCTTTGTCCTTGAGCGCATTACCGGATTCTTTGAAATGTTTATAGCACTGTATCATTGGTTGCCCCTTTGCATCGTACTAGATTCTACTCCTTGGTCCACTATTGTTAAACCAATTGTCATTTCCTCTTTTGTTCCTATATCTGCCTAGAGATGCATTGGTATTAGTATTTTGTGGTTTTGGCAGTGTGGTAAGAGGAGTTGACCATTCTCCTTGGGTGAAGAGCACTTGTGTGCTTCTTGTTTTCAAATTGTATGGGCATTTCTTGATGGAATATCCCATTAATTGGCAAATATCGTAGAATAGTTTTTTCAGATAGTTTGCCTTTGTATGACCCTCTCCTTTGCAGTTGGTGCACCACAGTTCCTTGTTTTCTCTTGTATTCTCCTTCTCGGCGTTCAACTTTTTCATCATCCTCATCATGTCCTTTCTCAAGGCTTGGACAGTCTTTGATTCACCGTAATTGTTGTCATTTGTGCTCTCGTCATCGTCCATCTTCCTCTTTCCTCAAGATGTCTTGTCTTTGCTTTCTATGTCAATTGCCTGATTGTAGGCGTCAACATACAATGATGGAGGTACGACCTTCATCTTCTTCCTTAGAGAAGGGATCAACCCTTTGATGAATCACCTCTTCTTCAGCCCATCGGTTGGCTGGATTCCAATTTGACTAGTAACTCTTTGAGTCTACAATTGTAGACTCATACGTTCTCGTGCTTTCCTTGTTTGGTATTGTATATCTCTGCTACAATATCGTTGTCATCTTTTAGGAGTTTGAATTCTTCTTGGAATGCTCATTTCAATGCTTCCCATATGTTTTTATGTCCTACTTCCAGTTCAATATACCAGTCGATTGCTATTCCCCTGAGAGTTACTGGAAATGCTCTCAACCAATATTCTCTATCGTCTTGACCGTTCGATACCTAGATTGTTTCACAAGTTTTGCAATGTCGTACAAGGTCCTTTGACCCATTTTCGGTGAACTTCATGAGTTTCAACTGCTCCACATTTGGACTTGTTGGGGGAGTCACCATCTTGCCTCTCTGCACCTTCTGTGACAGTGACCTGCTTGGAGAGTTTTGATTCGTACGTTTCAGTGCCTTCCTTGCACTCTTGGACATGCCGCAATCCTCTACTGATCCTTTGTCAGCATTTTTCACCTTCAGGCTGCCTTCAAGGTCTTTTCGATGCTCCCTCTATCTTGGTGTTTTCGGCTCCGATCTTCCGATGTTCATATCTTCTTTCAATGTCCAGTGTTCAATTTGGTGAATGGTCTCTGTCAGATCATCCGTAGGTTTCCTTTGGCCTTCCCCTTTAGCCAATTCTATTTGTATGAACTATTCTTGGTCGGTCAGGTTGGTGGTTTCCTTCTTGCCTTCCCCTTTGCCTGACGGTGAGCCTTCTTTCTCACCTGATGATGACCCTTCTTCATCTAATGGTTTTCTGCCAGTGTTCTCATTTTTCCCTTCGTCCGATGATGATGGTGGTATAGACGGTTCTATAATTTGGTTGGCGAGATCAGTTTGTGTTTTGTCATCGGGAAGTGGTAGGTGTCCAGCTATTTCAATCCAATCTCCCCTTGTACGTTCTCTTGTTCTGACAATTCTTTTTCTCTCCCGACTATGACTTCTACTTGCACTTCGGCTTCAACTTCTATTCTTGGGTGGGCTTGGAATTTCTCTGAGAAATCCTTTCACTTCAACTTCGCCCCTCAACTGTCATCGTCTTTCTATTTGTTCTTTTATCCTTAAGGATCTTCTTACTTTATGGTCAATTGGTCCTTGATCGCTTTGTTTTGACTTCCTATTTTTGTTTAAGGTTAATGGCATTAATTTCTTGAGGTACGTCATCAGTTAGTGTCACATTCTTCCTCTTCTCTTCTGTTTCATTCTTTGTACTGTTGTAGTATTTGTTGCCTTCTTTGCTCTTGATCTTTTTCGGCCCGAAGATCCTGGAGTATAATGTAGTGACGTGCGAGCAATCTTGGTAGTCTATTGAGAAGGTGGTCAACCTGTGGGTTAAAACTTAGATTGTCCTAGATGACTGCCTGAGGGACCTCTTGCCCGAGAGCTTCCCTCCGTATGTGATCCTTCACTGAGATATCCCACAAGTTTATGAGGTCTTCTATCAACATGTCTTCTCTTTCCTCTTTTGCTTGCACCAACTCTTCAACTGGCTGACCCATTACAGCGCCATGACTCCCGTCTGTGTTTGGTGTATTGCTAGAGTTTGTATTGGCAATAGCGCCAAATGTTTACTCGTAAATGCTAACTTGACCGATGGATACAGAGTAAACAAGAATAAATAACAACAATAACAAACATATCAATTATCCAACAATGCACATGCACATAATAGGTAGTGTATTATTCATTCATCAATTATGCAATAAGTATATCACACACAATCTATGTGGTCCCCCACTACAAATGAAGTGACATATATAGTCGGCTGATGTTGGTTGAGGACACCAACCGTCGGCAACTGCCCAACCCAACTAACCAACTGTTAGGGACTAATTCATAGTAATTACTTTTTGCTGATTACAAATTTATTTATTTATTTACTGACTACAGCATGAATAGTATTAATGATATGCTCATTAAAAACATAAATGGTAAAAATATAATAATAATTGATAAAATTAAATTCAAACATACAAAAAAAAATCTCAATTGAAAATACAAAAGCATGTCTTTGTTCTGTGGAATGTGTCTTTGAGTGATAACCTCTTCTTCTGAAGATAGTGTAATCTCCACACCCAGGTATCTAGAAGTTTTTCCTTCCTTAGTTGAACAACTTGCAGAGCATCTTCCATATGCTCACTTGAAGATTGAAACCCACTATCAGCCTGATGTCCATTATCCTTTGACATCCAGCAAGCTGACATCAGTCTTTGATGATCTATTCTGCCATATGACCATTTCCAATTACCATACAATTTACTATAGTATAGTTTATGGCAGTTGTACAGTCTATTGCTATCATACAGTTGGCTGTTGGTGTCATACATTAACAATCTACTGGTTTGTTGTACACCTTTACTGTTCCATTGAATGCTACCCTTCCATTGTACATCCATTCAAGATGTTGTATATGCCCTCTTACTCATCCACTTTTATACCCTTTCTGTCATACGCCCATCCTATTCCATACACCCAATCATCAATGTTGTCCTTTGGTCTTTCATAGTTATTGCTGTACAATCAGCCTAAATGTCCATTGTTTCACCAAAAATTTCTGTGTAGTCAACATATTTTTTGTCTATGCGAGCATGCACATTTGCTAACACTGTTGTACATCCACCACCTTCAATCACTTAAGGTAGATTGCACTTCTAGTGAATTTTTGGAAGTTGAATCACATCCTTTGGGGGTGAATAGCTATGCAAAACTGGTCTAGATATGTTAGTTTGTTGGAGGAATTTATTCATCTTTTTCCATAGGAGCAAATAACATAGACAGTTGTAGAAACCCCTGTTTCTGCTAACTTCTGAAACTATGTGTTTTTGATTGTTTTGATTGTTTTGTGTATTTTGGTTTTTTTTGAGTTTTTTGCATGAATAATGAGAGTTGCGATTTTGCAAGAATTTAATAATAAATTCAAATAAAATACTACAATGCCAATATTGATGGAAAATACGAGATCTAATGATGACAAATCATTTATTGATCCTCTGGACTTATTACAATAGAGATCTGACAACATGCAAGTTAAAAAGAGACAACATGATTGCAATAAGAAAACCTGATTTGCTGATTACAGGCGCATGAAATAGAGAAGAACTGGTACGGCTTTCAACATAGTCCTTTCCTCCTCTGCCAGATGATCAAAGATGAATCCCTAGGTATTGGCGCCCCACTTGATGAAACCAGATGGTCAAAAAAGAAGGCGATTTGCCTTAGACTGAAAAGTACGGCCTCTTTGAGATGGTACGGCCTGCAGCAAGAGTTGTACGGCTTTGAAACAGCAGCAAGCTAATAAATAAAAGTACGGCCTTTCTTGAAGTCTCCAGATCTCAATGAAATAGGCACATTAACTGAAGAATCCCTGTTGGATGAATCTCACACTAAAAACCCTGAAGATAAATACTCTGTGAATGCTCTGTGATAACTTCTGAATGAAGATATCTCTCTGAAAACAATAGATCAGTTGATATCTCACAGCCTCTGAACTGCAACACTGAAGATGGCTCGTTCTCCAATGCCTGTAGACAACTGAAACCCTTGGCTTCGTTCTCCGGAAGAAGACTTGATCAAAAATTCGATATTCAACATAATCAGCTCAAATCCCAATGCAAAACCCTTATATCATCAAAAGTTCGACTTTTCTCACAAAGGCATCATTTAAATAAATTCGAACTTTTCTCTTTTAATTTTTCAATAGTTTTCGAAGCACTTTTAATTATAAAATATAATTAAAAAGTGGCCCCCTTCAATGTTGG